>RJWM01021002.1:0-35989 GCA_004363535.1 Dasyprocta punctata
AAAAAAAAAAAAAAAAAAAAAAAAAAAAAAGGGGATACAGCTCAGCAGCATAAGCACCTGCCTGGCAAGTGGCATTAGGTCACAGGTTTGATCTCTGGCACCAACAAAACAAAACAAAGAAACAAACAAAAACCTACTGTACACAAAAGTGCAGAAGAACATTATAATAACCAAAGAGTAGAAACAATCCAAATGTTTATTAACTGATAATGGATAAACAAATGTGGCAGATTCATATAATGAAATATCACTCAGCAACAAAGTACTAATACTATGAAAGAACCTTGAGAACATTACCCTAGATGAAAGCAGACAGAGGAGAAAAACCAGGCCCTGTGTCAGTCTGTCAAAGGCAGATTCAGGGCTAGCAATGAGCCTTGTGGCTGTCGAGGGCTCAGGAGTGGGGTGGAGAGTGACTGCAGATGGGTACCGGTCAAATGCTGGGAACTGGGGTGACAGTAACAGCTGTACAACTCAATGAGTACACTGGAAGTCCCCAACTGTAAACTTTAATCTGGTGAATGTTAGAAAATTATTCTATTGAATGGATGGGCCATAATTCACAATATACATTACTTCCAATTTACTTATACTGTACTATATAACATGCCGTAAAAATTTTTGTGTCTATGCTTTCATCATGCCATTAGGATTAAGTCCTTGAATTAGGAGTAAGTCCTTGAAACAGTCTTAAATTAGAATTTTGGCTTGACATAACATAGCAGCTGTATGATCTTCAACAAGCTTTAACTATGCTGTGCCTCAGTTTCCCAACTAAGACATGAAGCTGAACATTATTCACAACTCAGGATCCTGAGCACTAAAGGGAGTAACACATGTAAAGTACTCTGCACAGTGCCTCTCACAAAGACATCCAACATTAGTGGAGGAGCTGTGTGACTGCATTACTTTCTTTTAAAAATATTTATTTACTTTGGGTTTTTATTGTTGCTGTTGCTGCTGCTGGGTATGGTTTCTTGTTTGTTTGTCTGTTCTGAGACAGGATTTTGCTGTGAAGACCTTGAACTCACTGTCTGGCCTCTAACTCATGGTGGTCTTCCCGCCTCAGTCTCCCGAGCGCTGGGATTACAGGTGTGCATCACCACAGTGGCCTAAAATGTAGTATTTGTTTGTTTGTGCTACCGGGGATTTAATTCAGGGCCTCGGCACTGAGTTACATCCTCAAACTTTTTCTTTTTTTTTAAAGATAGGGTCTCACTGAGTTGTCAGAGTTGCCTAAGTTGGGCTCAAACTTATGATCCTCCCATCTTCCTCCCAGTGCTGAGATTACAAGCGTACACCACGACACACCAGCCCTCGTTTTGTTACTTTCTTAAGATGACTTCCAAAAGTGGTATGACTGGTCAGAACCCATGAACATCTTATGGTGCAAACCTGGCACATCCCTAAAGGCCCATGTGATAGAGGTCTGCTCACAGTCTGTGGAGACACAGACAGGCGGTGGAGCCCAGGAGATGGGACCGAGGGGAAAGCTGAGTCACTGGATGACACTGGGGCTGGTATCAAGGTGAGCAGCTCTGCCCCATCCTGTGCTCCCTGCCAGGGTGCTCTGCCTTGCAACAGGCCCAAAAGCAAGGAAGCCAAGCACGCACAGATGGAAGCCTCACAAACCATAAGCCAACAGAGGTCTTTTCTCCTTGTAAGTTGATTATCTCAGAGATCTGATCACAGCCGAGGGAAGCTAACACAAATATTTATGTGTCTGAAAATATTTCACCATAATGGGTACACAAATTTCTGGTGCTATAGTTCTAAGTAAAAAAACTGAGGGCCACTGTCCACAGCACAGTAAATCTGTTAATGGAATAAATATCTCGTTTAAATTGTTTATTCATTTAGATTTTTGCTCTTAGTAGCTTGAAATTCAATAGTTTTCTAATTATTCTATTGATCCTGCACAACATGAAACCTCTTGAACAGGAAATGTGCACAAAACCCACAAGAGGCAGCAAAGAAAATGGAAATAAGGAAGGCCAAGGATTTTTTTGTGAGGTAAGACAAACATTTTAATTCAAGGTAACAATAATGAGGTATAAGAGAGTTATGAAGTGCTTGTACGTGTCCAAAGAGGGAACGCACAGCAGCGTTTTGAGCTAGCACTTGAGGGTAGACATAATTTCAATCAGCAAGGGTGTGGCAAGAGTAAAATCAAAACTGGTAAAAAGAACACAACACATTCCAAGGCTATGGCTTGAGGACAGAGTGACCAACAGATGGAATGTGGAGAGAACAAGAACACAGAGAGGACCCTCTAAAACCGAGCCAGTGACTGTGTCAGCAGAGGGGGAGAGTTTCTCACAGGGCAAAAATGTGCGGAAAAACACGGAGTCATGAATCACCATGACCCACCGAGGGAACTGTACGTGATCCAACTGGCCAAAGCGAAGGGTACATGTGGGAAAGAGGCAGATGATGCTAAATAAACAGGCAGAGGCCCGACAGTAAAGAACCTTGTGTGCCAGAAGAAAGCATTTGAACTTTATTCCAAAGGAAACAGAGAAGTGAATCATTTGTGACAATCAAACTGGTTTATAAAAAAAATGACTCTGGCAGCACTCCAGTGGCTTCCCATCTCACAGAGAATAAAATCCGAAGTCGTCGTACGCTAAAGCCCTGCATGCTGACCACCGGCCGGCCGGCTCCGGCACGGTTTGCGAGCACCTCCCGACCGACCGCTCTGCTCAGCCCGGCCCCTCGCCCTGGCCGCTGCCTCCGAACGCCCTCCCCCGCGGCGCGCCCGCCGCCCTTCTACCTGCGGCCCTCCCCCACGCCCACGGCGGCCGGCTGCGCCTCCACTGCCTTCAGGGCTCTCTGATCAAACACTTTCTTGCCTCGCAGGCTTTCCCCATTTCTTGATAGGACAAGGCATGAAACTACTTTAATTAGCCCCATCTTCTTCCTCCGCTCGGCCCGCACTTGTATTTATTCGTACGGTTTGTCCTCCCTTACCAGAAGGAAGGCTCTGTGACGGATCCTCCTCATCACCCCTTGCCATGCGAACTGTTGATACTGCTGTTTCCACACAGTGGAGCTAAGGGTCAGAGAAGTAATTCACAGTGGACGTGCGGCTGGTGAGCAGCGAGGCCACACCGACGGGCTCCGCAGCCCGCACACTGACCGCTTCACACACTGGTTCTGTTCTGCACTAGGGTCATAGGTCCGACTGCAGCCACAAATGCAAAGGTAAGCGCTATCAGAAAGTAACACTGCGTGTCCTCAGTGACAGGGCAAACTGGCATAACACCTTTAAGGGCAAATCTGCCAATATCTACAAAACGTTAAAAATCTTCTATCACAGCAACACCACTTCTAGAAAACTGCCTAAAGATACCGTCACAGAAACAAGCAAAAATATATGAAAAGGCTATTAACATAACACTACTGTAATAGAAAAAAGTGGGAATTTTCATAAAAGACTTACTACACATCTGTACAATGGAAATTATGCATCAGTTAAAAATTAAGAAACAGCTATATATGACTCAATAAGGAAAGATGCTGAAGAATGGCACAAGAGAAAAAAATTTATAGAATAGAAATATTCTATTTGTGTAAAGAATGCATATGCATTTGTAAATGTGGAGAAAATATCTAAAAAGAAAAATTTTGTTTTGTTTTGTTTTTGAGACATCACATTATCCAGGCTGGCCTTGCACTTGCGGCAATCCTCCTGCCTCAGCCTCCTGAGTGCTGGGATTACAGGCATGTGCAACCATGCCTGGCCTAAACCAGTAATTCTTGGAAATGGAATCTGGATAAAGAAGAAATTTTTGTTTTTTGAGTGTATGTACATATACCTTTTAAAAATCACTTTACTAAATTTTCATTAATGAAAGAAATGGCTGGGTATAACAAAGGCTCTTAATTTCAGATGAACATAATTAAATCTTGACTATCCACAGTGCAGGAAATGCAAGCTACTAAATGTACTTAAAGGGAAATTCGTCGATCCACTCAACAATACTTATGTAACTTACTACAGGCCAAGCACTGTGCAGGATGACACTGACATGGTGGGGAGCAGAAAAGTCCTAGTCCTTACTCCCAAAGAGCTTAGGGAGAGACCCAAGCAGTCCCTGTTCTTCCCGTTTCCCATGTGAGAATCACTCAGACCTACAAGTCCGCATTTTCATGGTGCCTGCTTTGCCACGGGGCCTCAGGCAAGGGACAGTAATTAACAGAATCGTATCAAACAAAAACGAAGGTGTTAGGGCTGGGCTCAAGTGCCTGCCTGGTAAGCACAAGGTTGTGAGTTTGATCCCTGGTATTAAAAAAAAAGAAAAAAAAAAAAACTTTAAAAATTTTTAATGTCTATTTCTTTCATAATTTTTAGTTATTAGAAGCACAATTTGTGGAAAGAAAATTCAAAAAGCACCTTTTCAAATACAGTAGACATAAAGTAACCTAGATGCTAAGTAAAGTTTAGGGGAAATTAAGTAAAAATATTCAAAAAGGAAAAACAATGTCACAGGAAATCTTTATTTTCGTCACTGATTTATGCTCCCTAAATTTTTCTACAATGAATATGTAGTATAAGAGAAGAAAGCACGAGAAAACTCCAGGGCGACAACAGTGCAGTTAACTGCGCAAGCTGACTCCTTCCCCACTGCTCCCTGCTGCCCGCCCACGGCCCACGCGCCCCTAGGCTGGAAGCGGCATTCTAGGACCTTCCTCGGGGAAGCGCCGCTTCTGCCTGGGCCGGTCAGTCTCTGCCGCTCAGTGCCGTCCACCTCCCTGGCCACTCGTGTTCAGGGTTGATCGCATGGACCTAACAGATTCAAACCAAAATCAATCCTGACAAGAGACTGAACTTTGATGAAGATATAATAATTACTAATGTATAATATAGCTAAGATAACTACAGAGAACTTTGTAATAAAAATTTCACTTAATCTGGGCCCTAAATTAAGTGTTTTGTGACTGTAATTTCAAATCACAAAACTGCAGTGAAATAGTCATAAATTACCTATTTTGTTAAAATATACACTGAAACAGCAACAAAAATACAAGATTACAAAATTTCCACTTTAAAGAAGCTATTAAGCCGGGAGTTTGGCTCAGTGACTTAAGCGCCTGTGTGACAGGCGCGAGGTTGTGAGTTCAATCCCCAGTGCTGCAAAAACAAAAACAAAAACAAAAAAAAAAAAAAAAAGAAGCTATTAAAACCTCATACTTGTCTCAAAGAGTAAGAATGTTAAGCCCATTTACACAGTATCCTGTTAAAATAGCTAAACCTAGAAACAGTAAGAAAATTTAGGTCAACCAAACATATACATTAATCACATCTCTTTTAACAGAAATATTTTTTAACTTTAAAAATAAAGATTTGTACAGGTAGTATTTTGAGGTTCCTAAAATTTCACAATACCTAAAAAAAATAAGAGATACATATAACTTTTTAAATAATTCCGATCAATAATCTTTTCAACACTAAGAAAATATAGAGTACTATGCATTAATAAATTACAGGAAAACTAATTTCGATTCAGTATAAGGAACCAACCCAAACCATCAGAACCTCCTAAGAGTGAAACAGGGCCTCTCTTTCCTTGAAACTAAACTAAAACAAAAACTCTGTAATTTTCTGAAAATAAAAAACATCCTTGAAGAATTCAGCGGATGTGCCAGCTGTTTTATCTCCTTAAAGAATATAGCTGAACACATATAATCATCTGCTGCGTCTTTTTTCTAGAATTGCACAATGTCCCCGGCCCAGAATGTACACACTGTATCTATTATCATACTGAAGCATCTGACAGCAGTGGTTTAAGAATCCTTAACATTCATCTTTGAATACTTAAAAGTTTTCAGGCTTGAAAGGGTCACGGATTTCAGCAGTCAAGTATCACATACATTTTTCCATATACTCTAAATACAATACATTTCCTGAACTTTCAGCTTTCAGTTTCCTGTTCGTCAATGGCTAGAATTCTAGAGGCAATACATAAACACACCACAGCTATGTCAGTTCCACTTCTGACAGCAGTGGATGTGAGCTTAGTACGAGCAAATAAAATTATAATGCATATAACAGCACACAACAGCTAAGATAGCAATAGTTTATAAAAATGGAATATAAATTACATTCTTTATACAAGAATTCATGTAACTTCTTTTATAATTCAGAACTCAGAAAAGGTTTCTCTCTCTTCTGAAAAACTGATAAGCTTTCTTTCTCAGACAGTAACTATGAACCCATCCTGTTTCCTTTTTTCTCTTGCTTGCCAGGAAGCTCAGAGCTAAATTTAATGTTCAAACACAGAAACTATCTTGCCTCAGATAACTGGTGTAAAGATGTCTTCTTCCCATTTCCTCATCCTGCTCATTATTTCTCAAGTGACTTATGCTTGTTTGCTGACTTTGTTTTTAATGGCCTTTGCCTTTTTGTATTAATTACATGACATCTTCAGTGACTAAATACAAATTAAAAGAAAATTAATAACTTAAACTTTCTACTTTCACATCATTACATACCCTGTTAACTCAATTTATATAAAATATACGTTCTAAAATGGATCCTTATTTTGCTCTTTCAGAAAAGTCAATGATGATTTTTTAAAATTAAAGAATAATAAAATGATAATGATCAGAAGTTAAATTGATAAACTATGGACACTGGATTAGGAAGATTAGAAAATGTCAAATTACTTTATTTACTAACAAAATTGGTCTGGAAAAGTCACATAATTGTTGTAAACCTTAATTCATATAAAGCATTAAATGCTCATATACTGTGATCAATATCCTTAGATACAAAATAGACTATATATAAAAATCCTGAATCTAGGATCTAAGAAAGAGGAAAAACTCAGTCACACTTGTTTAGAAATTATAAATATATACATAAAAATATTTAGCATGTGGTAATATCAAAGTTTGTTAAATAGGAATAAAAGTGAGGTATTCTGTGAACAAAAACAATACAAAGAAGAAAAGATCCTAAACTGACAAATCTAGCCAAAAACTTAGCAAAAATTTATCATGAATTTCAAGATCTAGAATACATTTACATTAAAAAGAGCAAAGAGATGGGTCTATTTTATAACAGACCGCAGTCTATAAGAAGGCATAATGGGCCGGGCACAGCTCACTGGTATAGTAGCTACCTAGCAGGCACAAGGCCCTGGTCCAAAATAAAAATATACACAACACAAAATTGAAGCTCTTCACTTTCTTAGGAGAAGTAAACAAAAACCAGAAAATGGCAAAAATTAGAAAATGGCAATAAACAAAAGGTAGCCAAAAAGTATACATTTAAAAATGAAAATGACAAAAATCCATTCACTCCTGGTATAAGAATTGCTTGATTAATACCTAAAGAAATGAAATTATAAAATCTTAATATTCTAAAAACAAAGTTAACAAAATTTATTATACTAATACATAAAAGGAAAGGCTAGCAACAATTTATATATAGTTTAGTAGATTTTTTCTACAAGGTAGATTTTTTTTACAAACAATAAAATGGTTGAACATAAAATATTTTAAAAAGAGAAGCAGAAGTTCCTATAAATTACACAAAGACGTTAAGACAAACTTACCTCTACACATACACACCCTTCAAAAAATTCTAAAATCTAAGCGTGATTTTTCTCTCTTAGTAGATTAAAAGATAAAATGTGTATAAGGGATGACCATCTAGCTGGCAAACAAATGGCAGATCAGAAGAAAAACAAATCCCCCTTCCCCTTCAAAAAAAAAAAAGTTTAGGAGAAAGAAACCAAACCGTGGGAAATACAAATAAGTAATCTGATACGAGCCATTCAAGACATGAAAAAACACTTTTGTACAGACATTTGGGAACTATACAATTCAACTTCATGGTGCTTAAAAAATGATAAAAGGAAAATCAGTACCTCAGTAAAAATAAATGTGGTCCAGAAGCCTGCTTTTTGGGGAAGGCATGTGGCAGAATTTGCAGAGGTCTGGGGCATCTTTATGTAACCCAGGCCACTTGCTCTTTCTTTTATCATGGGAAAGAATACAGAACAGGATTTTTATCATGATTTCATGATAAAATTATGCTTACAGTGACTAAAAAGTAGTTGTATACTGTGCAAATTTTCAAAATGAAGTTATCATGCCACAGTTAAAACAATACATTTCCAAGGAAGAAAAGCAAGTGACAAGACAGTGAGTTAGTGATTGGGAACTGACATTATTTATGTATGAAGAAAAACACCTGCTCTGTAAAAGGGGAGGGAATATTTCTGGGCAACTGGTGTGGCCACACACCAAGCGCTGGGCTGCATATACAGTCCATCGCATTGCACCTAACAAGGAAAACAGTGTGGTCCTCCGAGCGCAGCGGGCGGCACGTTGGTCTCCTAAGACGCAAAACCATAGAGATAAAAACAACGCTTCAATAAGGCTTCCACCGCGACGGGGGTGCACTCTACCATGGGAGAGACCCGAGGCAGCGGACGAAAGCTTGCAGACCACTGCAATACAAGTGGAGGGTCAGGGGCTGCAAAGTTAAAATTAAAATGACTCCTGACTTTCATGCTATCACACCAGTGCTCGCTGAGAGAAGCTGTGTTCCGTCACGATGGACACCAAAGATGCACCTTTATCAGAAGTCCACTTATGTTTAAAACACTGTTACAACTCTAACAATGCAAGAAAGAAACCCCTTTCTTCTCAATGCTGATTTCTAAGTCTCGGTGGTACTGTTTGTTTGTTTGTTTGTTTGTTTGTTTGTTTGTTTGAGACAGGGTCTGGCTGTGTAGTTCAGACTGGCCTTGAACTTGCTATGTAGCTCAGGCTGGCCTAGAACTCACAGTGATCTTCCTGCCTCAGCCTCCTGAATGCTTAGATTACAGGCATTAGCCACTGTATCCAGCTTGAGTATTGGGTTTGTTTGTTTGTTTGTTTGGGTACAAGGATTGAACTCACAACCTCGTACTTGCCAGGCAGGCACTTGTGCCAGTGAGCTATATCCCCAGCCTGAATATTGGTTTTTAAATTCATTTTTATTCATATATATTTGCCACATATAGTGATCACATTCATCATAGGAAATTTGTTCCTTTGCACCTTTAGTCCTTTTTTTCTTCATTCGCCCCCTCTCCCTTCAACCCTTTGTCCCCTCCCCCATTTACAAAAGCTTTGTTTCCACTTTTTTCCTTCCTTTCTCTTTTATAAAATTCCCTTTCCCAGCCCAGGCAGGAGGATCACTGTGAGTTCGAGACCAGCCTGGTCTACAAAGTGAGCTCAAAGCCAGGCTGAACTGCATATCGAGACCCTGTCTCAAAAAAGACAAAAATAAAAAATAAAATAAAATAAAATAAAATTCCTTTTCCCTTCCTCCTTTGCCCTTCCATTCTCCCTTCCCCATCTGAACATGTTCTTCCTGCTTCCCAATATCTATCCTCCATTTTGCTCTTTATTTACCCTTTGGAGTCCCAACATAAGAGAAACAATATGATATTTAATCTTGTATTTCTGATTTATTTCACTTAACATTGTAGTCTCAAGGTACATCCATTTACCTAAAAATGACTCAAGTTTATCCTTCTTTATGGCAGAGTAGTACTCCACTGTATATAAAAACCACATCTTCACCCCTTCATCTGTCAATGGGCACATGTGCTATTTCCAAGAGTTAGCTATTATGAACTGTGTTGCTGTGAACACAGATGTGCATATATCACTGTGGTATGATGCTTTAAACTCTTTCAGAAAGATACCTAAGAGGGGCATGGCTGGATCAAAAGGAATCTCTAGCTTTAGCTTTCATTGGCTTGCTTTTCAGTTTTCATTTTCTGAGGAATCTCCACACGATTTCCCCGGTGGCTGCACCAGGGTACACTCCCACCAACAGTGGAGAAGGGCTCTTTTTTCCCCACAGCCCCACCAGCATTGCTCATTGGTTGATTTCTTGATGACAGTCATCCTTTACAGAGTATGAGCTGGGTTTTTAAACATTACCTTAGGAACAGTGGTGCTTATCCAACAAATGCAATCACGGACTACTCATTCATAAGGGTGAATTCTTTGCATGTTGTTCCTGGTAGGAAGATTATTTTTATCTTGGTGTTGATGAGTTACAGGAGAAAAAGTATTGGTAATGCGTGTGAAATGCCCACTCGGATGGTTGAGAGTTACACAGAGATGAGAGTAAAAACAGCCCTGCAACGTGAAGACCTGGGCAGTAATTAGTGTGGACCTTAAGCATGTGACTTGACTTCCTCTGAACCTCGATTTCCTCGTCAGCTCCTCTGTGAAACAAGACGGCGGGACCAGAGGACATTTCCCTTTCCTTCCTCCCTTTCTCTCTCTCGCTGGTTCTTTCACTGTGTGGCTTTGTGACTCGGAAACAGGTTTGTGCGTCTAGAGGGCAGAGAAGAAAACAGTAGCAGAACCCCATTAAACTCTACAGAAAGTTAGTCATGATTTTATGCAAACAACTAGAATGTGAAGAAAATGAGAAAGGCAGCCAAAAACATGTTTACTATCAGAAATGAGCACATGAAAGAGGCATGATGATTCAGGATAGATGGCTGGGAGCTTTGTTGTTAAAATTATTTCGCATAAAAGTTTCCGGGTTTTGTTGTTGATGTTTGTGGAAGTAGGGGCTGAACCCAGAGCCTTCACATGAAGCTACATCCCCAGCCCTCTTTCTAAGCTTTTTTTATTTTGGGGCCGGGGATATAGCTCAGTGGCACAGCGGCTGCCTGGCAAGCACAAGGTCCTGAGTTCAGTTCCTAGTCCCCCCCCCAAATTAAGTTTTTTTTAATTTTGAGACATAAATCACTAAGTTGCCCAGGCTGGGCTTGAACTTAAGATTCTTTTGCCTCAGTCTCCCAGAGTACTAGGATTACAGGTGTGTGCCCCCCTACTTGACTAAATTTCAGTGATTTTTAAATCAACAAAGTTAACGAGAAATGCTAGAAACACAGACTAAAGTGTGACCCAAAACACATAAGAACCCTTGCCAGGTAACCTAAAACTTCTTCTCAAGTTCCCTCACCGCATACAGAAGAGAAGTCATGGTCCTCGACTTCACTGTGTCTAATTCTGCTCCCACACCCTGTCCCGCGACTTCCCCACAGGTCATCCTCTGACCATGTTGGCAGCACCATTTCAAAGGAAACTAGGGCACTTGCCCTTCGTGATCACTGTGTGTTCTACCTGAGAGGCATCCTCCGCTCTCTCAACTTAGTCATAACTTGTCAAGGTCTCACAATGTTTGAGGCACAATTCTAAAGATTCTGCCGGGCATGATGGCTCACACTTGTAATCCCAGCACTCAGGAAGCTGAGGCAGGCGGATTGCCATGAGTTTGAGGCCAACCTGGGCTACATAGTGAGTTCAAGACTAGCCTGAACTACTTAGCGAGACCCTCTCAAAAAAAGAAAACAAAAAAATATAAATAAAGATTTTATGTACTAACTCAATAATTCTCTCAACAATCCTACGAGAGAGTTTAACTAATTTAAGATTACACAGTACAGAGCTAAGATTAAACACAGAATGGCTCCAAGAAGCCTGTCAACTCGCTAACTAGTCCAGCACACAAGTCAAGTTCTGACACCTTTTTGAAATTCTCATCTGCTTAGCAATTACTCCTGCCTCTAGAGCCCTTAAGTAAACCACTCACCATACGAACTTGGTTATTTATCCTTGTGCACACGTTCAATCTTTTCTGAGAACAACGCTACAGCTTGTATTTTTATAGCACTACTTAGAAACTAACAATTTAATAAATATCTAATACTCAGCAGTGCTTACTACTGAAACCATAATAGCATCTGATAGTTACTGAAGACACACAGCAAACACTGAGCTAAGCGCTTTACATGGATTGGTTCATTTAATCCTCATAACCGCGAAGTATTAATCTTGTCACTTTCCCATTTTACAGATAAGGAAACCGAGGCTTAGAGAAACTAAACATTCTGTGTAATATTGCCAAGTGGCAGTGCTAAGATTTCAATTCCAATGTTAAGAGTTCAAGCAATATATTTAATCCCCAGCCGACCGCAAAGCCCCTTGAAAGAGGCATCAGCCCCAACGCCACATCTGGCGTTACTCAGCAGCACTTCTGCACCACTGAGCGCCAAGGATTTAGAATCAGAGGGGCACTGCTGCCTCCCAGGAGCTCACATCCCTTAGGATTTCAGGACAAATCTTCTATCACTGGCAGAGGCCCCACCATCAGAACTGAAAGCTGAAAAAGGGCTGTGCCAAGAAGTAGCAGAGAAAAGGGAGCTTAACGTCACACTGTAAAGCAAAGATGAACGCTCAAGAAAAGCAGCACTAGAGCTATAAACAGAAGGTACACATGAGGGACCTGAACAAATTCAGTGGAGGGACACACACGAAACACTGAAATCTCACCCATTTTATGAACTTTGACCCGTTTATCTATTTAGGTAGCGCTGGAGAATGAATCCAGGACCTTAGGCAAGCACTCTACCAGTGAGCTACATTCTCATCCCTTTTTATTCTGACACAGGGTCTCACTAACTTATCCAGGCTGACCTCAAAAGAGATTTTCCCGACTCAGCCTCTTGATTACCTGGGATTACAGGCATGAACCACAATACCCAGCTCATTTCTTTTCTTCATCTCTAATGAAAACAGAAAAATGCATATATGAAACATTCACTGAGAAATCTTGAGGGACAAAATATAAATTAGTTTTTTTTTTTTTTTCTGAGAAACCATTCATCTTAGAATATCAGAGCTTGCTGGAAAGGGACCTCAAGATATCATCTAATCTCACCCATTCATTTTACAGTTAAAGTAAACTCAGAAAAGTTGAGTAACTTTAATGTGCCCAAGGTTATAAGCTAATCAGCTGCAACAGTTTTGTTTTGTTTTTTTGCAGCACCAGGGATTAAACTCACAACCTTGCACCTGCCAGGCAGGCGCCTAAGCCACTGAGCCAAACTCCCAGTCCTAGTTTTTTGAGGCAGGGTCGCACTATGTAGCTCAGGACAGCCTTGGGCTCACGTTGTAGCCCAAGCCGGCCTCGAACTCACAACGCTCTTCCTACCTCAGCCTCCCAAGTGCTGGGATTAAAGGCGTGCGCCCCCACGCCTCGCAGCTGCAACAATTCTGAATCCCATTCCAGTGTCTGTTCTACTCTATCAGGAATCCAGAGATGATGTGTTTTTCTCCTTTTTTCTATCCTTTACAATAACCACTAAATTAATTTTTGTATAAACATTTCAGAATCCTATTATTCATAGTTCCCTTAGAAGAAAATAATCAAATAGCCTTGATTATCTAGAACAATTCAGGCAATTATTTCATTTTCTTATCCCCAAAGTCAACAATCTTAATTGGATTTTGGTTCCTACCAGAAGGAAATGCAAACATATACCAAAAGAGCAGAAAGATCTCCAGAAGCTGACCAAATTCATGCCGGAATGATAAACTACAATCTGTCTGGAAAGGAATTAGGCCTACGACCCTGGAAGCTGCACAACTGCCAGTGAGCATACACCAGATCACTCCTCTCCCCTTTCCATTTCGTGACTTCCTGACTAACCACGGGCCCCCATCTTCCTGACACACTTCAATTCCAGGACTGTCTGAAGAGAAGACAAGGGAATAGGTATCACGTCCCTCTCAGCAAAGGCAAAGTTTTAATGGGAGCAGGTTCAGCCAGGATGCAGGCTCAGGAGACAGGAGTCTTCACAGAAGGGAAGAAGCCGTAGAAATGTTAGCCCTGAGCATGCGCGATGTACACACAGCTCGGCGTCTCGCCTACTGCAGAGTACCTGCAGATATTCAGGACTTGAAGGAAGTCATCCTGGGCCACACCTGTGGTCTAAAGTAGTCTGCTGTTCAAACCCCTTGATAAACTGTGGCCCTGCCAGCCACCAGCCGCCAGATGATTTGAGCCACAAAATCAAATAAAACAGAACAGAGATATAAAATAGATTTGGCCATCTGCCTCATCACCTGCATATAAATAGAGTACCTGGGCCTTAAAAATTATGTGCCTGACTACAAGGCTGACAGAAGCCTTTTCTGAAAGGGAAGGAGATGTCCTATTTTACTTCAGGAATATATCTTAATTTTGATATGTATGAAGTTCACTACAGATCAGTGATAATTTCTTGATTTAACACAATAATCGCATTAAGACAAGTACAGTGGAAAGGAAAGGGACAAAAAGATAAAAAGAAACATTATGGGAATTGTTTAGCTTAAGAAGCAAAATAAGAGAAAAACAATGATCAGAAAGAATACTAGAGTCATTAACAATAGCTAAGGAGGGAGGGACGCTGGGAAGGATGGGATGCTGGTGGACAGTGCCTACAGAGAAGCTATTTAAATATACTTTGTTGCCGGGTATGGTGGCGCACTCCTGTAATACCAGCACTTGGGAGGATGAGGCAGGAGAATCGTTTGCAAGTTCTAGACTAGCCTGGGCTACAAAGTGAGCTCAAGGCCAGCCTGAACTGCATAGTTAGACCCTGTCTCAAAAAGACAAAAATAAATAAATAAATTTTGTTTCAAGGCACAGGTGGAAAATTTAGACCTCCAGCTCAGATAGACAACGGTATCCATCTGGGGCCTTAAAAGGAGTGGCAGTTAATGTAGTGTAATGATGAAGGTTTTAGAGAAAGGTTAACAAAAGAACACAGTAGACAACTGCATTCCTCAGACACTGCACATCCAAGGCAACCTAACTCTGCAGATGAACAGTACCTTATTCCACAGAGAAAATGGAACATTCAGACTAATTTATTCTCATGAGAAGCTTAAAAATTAATCTTCCTTTTCCAGGCTATGCACTGACATTAAGAAGCTGAAGACAAAAATAATTTCAAAATTATTATTTGTCTGAAGTCAAGTCTCCAAGATAAAATAATGAGTTTAAGTTTATAACAAATTTAACAAATATAACAAAAAACAGAGAAAACTCATGTATGCCAATACTACTGTGATTTTATAATATTTGTGATAACCTCACAGTTTTAAAAAGCACTTTAAACTGGGAGTGGTGCTGCACGGCTGTACTTCCAGCAGTCTAGGCAGGAAGACTGCAAGTTTGAGCCTAGCCTGAGCAACTTGGTGACTGCAAGATCTGGTCTCAAAAATAAAAAATTACAAACATGGGGGTGTGGCTCAGTGCAAAGACCTGGGTTCAACCCCTAGTACTACCCCCGCTCTGAAAAAAGAAAAGACGCCTCAACCGAGATGCCGAAAGTGTGCGAGCCTGGGGAATATGCAGGTGGAGGCTCCTTAATGAATCTGGACAGCACGACACAGAGGTTCTTTATAATCCGCTCGCCACTGCTGCTCCTGTGGGGAGCTGTCAGGATAAGAAAGGCTCCCTACAGATGTTTTCATTCTATCCACTTACGGATGACAATTCAAAATACAATTCCAGAAGACAGATACTTTCAAATAATTCACCAACCAATAAAATGCAGTGTATAGAAGACAGACAAGGCCTAGTCTGCCATTTCAGAGGAACATGAACTTGCTCATTAAATCAAAAAAGTCCTTTGATCTGTGTTGACCTTAAAACATCTGTCATTTTTCTCCTCAATGAACTTATACTTTGTTTTTGTTTTGTCTTTTTGAGACAGGGTTTTGCCGTGCAGTTCAGGCGGGCCTTGAACTTTGTAGCCCAAGCTGGTCTCAAATTTCCAGCAATCCTCCTGCCTCAGCCTCCCAAGTGCTGGGATTACAGATATGTGCCACCACATCCAGTCTAATGAATTTATGTTTGTGTTGAAAAATACATAGGCCATATAAAGGTATGGTTTTGATTAATAAAGGCAAAACGTTTATTTTAAATATCAATTACATGTTGATGCATATGACTAGTCCTCTAATTACTTTAAACGTCTTCTATCTTAGCAAAAAAAAACCAAAAAACAAAAATCAAGCCAGCCGTGGTGGCGCACGGCTTTAATCTCAGCACTCTGGAGGCTGAGGTAGGAGGAGCGTTGTAAGTTCGAGGCCAGCTTGGACTACAACATAAGCGCAAGGCCGGTCTGGGCTATACAGTGCGACCCTGCCTCAAAAACTAGGGCCGGGACTTTGGCTCATTGGCTTAAGCACCTGCCTGGCAGGCGCGAGGTTGTGAGTTTGATCCCTGGTGTCAAAAAAACAAAAACAACAACAATAACAAAAATAAATGCCTTTCTAACATAGATGGAAAAATGGTTCTTTAAAAAAAGAACCAATATTCATAAACTATACCTAATCATAATTGTAATAAGCACATATTAAAACAGAGCCAGACATGGTAACATATACCCATAATCCCACCACTTGGAAGGCTGAGGCAGGAGGATCTCAAGTCCAAGGCCAGTCTGGAATATACACAAGCTGAGGGGAGCCTGAGCCACATAGCTAGATCTTGTCTCAAAAATATTAATAATAATAAGACTAACAATAGTTTTTCAAGTAAAAATTTTATGAAAAAAAGAGGAAAAGTTGATTTTTAGAAACAACTTCATTGCTTAAACTACAATTTAAATAGATTTTAACTTAAATGAAATCACTCTACTGAGGCTATGGTGCATCAAAATCAGTAAGAAAGTGGCACATTCACCACTTGGAAATCACGAATAGTTTATGCGGCTTACAAGCTGAAACCTTTCCCCCTGTGATAAACAGTGCCACCCAAAAATGACAACCAGATTAGTTTCCCTCCTCCTCTTTGCCAGGAAAGTTTCAGGACAGTAGAAACGGCACGTCTGTGCAAAGCCCAGCACACTAGGTGTGCAACTCCTGTAACGGGAGTAACATCACCTTCCATTCCCAGAAAGCTAATGCTAGGTTATCGGCCTTACTTCCCAGGTGCCATGCATAGGACAATAAAAGTGAAGCAGGTTCCCTTTCTGGGGGTTCTGTCCTCAGTCATTTTTAGGACCCTGTTTTTTCTAACCAACACTTGTTGTCAGGAAAGTCTGGTGAAAAGCAGCATAACTGT
The DNA here is from genome assembly GCA_004363535.1 of Dasyprocta punctata. Lineage (NCBI taxonomy): Eukaryota > Metazoa > Chordata > Mammalia > Rodentia > Dasyproctidae > Dasyprocta > Dasyprocta punctata. The sequence goes on from RJWM01021002.1 coordinate 16,934, forward strand.
GCATCTAACAAAAGACAGCAAGCAATCCTCAGGCTCCATCAATGAGTAAATGATCGGCTAATTCCTAATTGAGGTATTCCACTTTCTTCAGATAACAAGATCATTCTCATCTTAAACATGTTTTAGCTTCTTCCTTTACCAAAGATATACATATGGAAAAATGCACAGATTTTAAATATTCAGTCTAAGTCTGAACAACTGCATACAATTAGTGAGTCTGACTACAGGTATACAGAAGCTCCTCATACTAGTTTTGCATTTTCCTCAAAGTTAAAAGTGATATGAAAAATAAAGTTACCCAAACAATATATACTTCAATTTCCAATGCCCAAATGAAGCTACCGAACAGTTCCATTGCCCCAGAAAGTTCTCTGGTGCCCTTTTCTGGGCAATCACAACTCTACCCAGAGGCAACCACTGTCCTGATTTCTATCATCATACCTTAGTTTTGTCTGTTCTTGTATTCTTCATAAATGGCATCATGCAGTACACACTCATCTGTGTCTGGCTTCGCCTACTCTAAACAGTATTTCCAAGAGTCATCCCTTGTGTGAATCAGTAGTTCACTCCTATTGTGAGAAAGCTGCTATGAACATTTGATACCAGTCTTTTCATGCACATATATTTTATTCTTGGTGTAGAAAGATTTCACTGAAAAGAAACAAATAAGGGTTTTATATATAAATAAGCCTGGAAAATAGGGAGCACTGATAGAGCAATAAGCACAAATACGTGTGTACGGATATGTTTATATGTAGGTATATCAACTATATGCAATGCAAAAAATAGATATTTGGCATTTATATTTATGTGCATGTGAATGTGAATAATTATAAGAAGTTGACCTAGGACCAAAAAAGACATTTTTCAAAGAATTTATGGAGTTCATAATGAAAATAAATCTAAAGCCGGGCATGGTGGCGCACGCCTTTAATCCCAGCACTCGGGAGGCTGAGGTAGGCAGAGCATTGTCAGTTCGAGGCCCGCTTGGGCTACAATGCGAGTGCAAGGCCGGCCTGAGCTACATAGTGCGACCCTGCCTCAAAAAACTAGGGCCGGGAGTTTGGCTCAGTGGCGTAAGCGCCTGTCTGGCAGGCACGAGGCTGTGAGTTCAATCCCCGGTGCCAAAAAAAAAAAAAAGAAAAGAAAAGAAAAGAAATCTAAGATAGGAAAACTGACCATTCCAGTTTTTCTCAATATTGTACATTTATGTTTTACTCAAGATTCAAAAGAGAAAGATATAAATAACTGAAAAGAGAATAAACTTCTTTCTATGTAAATTATCCTGTTTTACTTCAATGAAACACTTTCTTCCTGTAATACCTCCTCCCAAACTAGAATTTCAAAACCATCCATGTTACCATTCACTATATAATTTTTTATGCTAGAGATAAACCCAAAATATGTGTTAAAATTATAAGACTTTTACTGTCTTAATTTTTCAAAAAATCAAACATGGAAATAATTTCACTGGTTAATATTTAACATGAGTGAAAAACATTCCATGCTTATTCAGAATATATTCGAATAAAGACTCAATCTCCAAGATGTTTTATCCATTTCAAAAAATAACATTGTGGCACTAAGTCTGATGGCAACATTTTGACTCTCAAATTCCACTGTGTAATTTTCATATGACAGCAAAGGAGGTCCTTTAATTTCCAGAGCTAGGAAGTTAAGATTGATCTGAGACTCACACCCTACTTTTGATAATCAGATGACCATTTCCAAGGGACTCTCAGTCTAACATCATCTATAGACTGCCAAGACTGAAGCAGAATGCTGCACAAAGTTGTAGAAATTTACCACTGCCCACCTTAGGAAGGGTTCACAACCACATAAAGGGTAAAACAACACTCTCCTGGTTTTTTATCTTTCTTCATGTTTTATTCCTCTTTCCAAAAAGTGGGCAATTTCAAAAACATAAAATCAAGTGTACGTTTTTAATTTTTTGGGGGGTGGGGGGGTTACCCGCAGATCGAACTCATGACTTTGCGCTTGCCAGGCAGGCGCTTATGCTGCTGAGCTAAATCCCCGGCCCTACGTTTTTCATCTTAAAACAACATTTTTGCCAGGCATGGCAGCACACATCTGTAATTCTATCATTAGGGAGGCTGAGGCAGGAGGATCAATTTCAGGGTCAGCCTAAGATACATAGTGCACTATAGGCCATTCTGAATCTCTATCAAAAACAAAAAACATAGTACTTGGATGTTTCCCGACTTTCACAGATATGGGACTGTTTGCTTAATCCATTATTTCACTCTGAAAATACATCATTTTCATTTTTCTAATGGATGTATCCTTTTTTTAAGAGGAAAAAGTTTCGATTTTTGTTACAAAAATAACAATGTCAAACAGCTACATTCCCTAACTTTCAATATGGCTTGTCTGATCATTCTGGAAAGCTGAAATAAAATTTTACTCAAATTTTTAAGTGTTTTGCTTCCAGATCAAAGGTAAAACACAAATACCCCAGATATGTATGCACACCCCACACTCCCTCTGGTGGTCCTTGATTCTCATTAACCAAGTGTTTTCCAAAGGATTAGCAGTAAACACCAGATTAACCATAAAATACAAAACAATTCTCATAACAAACTGTAAGAGAAAGTATTTTGAATACTGAAATATAAGTATCAAAATATTGTTAAAATACTCTTAGTAATCTATTAGCTAAACTATTAATACAAATGTACCTACAATAAGTTATTTCAATCTGGCTAGGAATAGAGCACAGTGGTACAGTGTTTGCCTAGCATGTGTGAGGCCATGGGTTCGAACCCCAGTGCCGCATGCGCACGCGCGCACACACACATGCAAATTAACCTCTTATTCGCAGGACTCCTTTATACAGTTAATAAACATCTTATTTACAAGTTAAACCATGGGGTTACTGTTTTAAAATAATAGTTATGTAATGTAATGCACCTTTCTTTGCTCATGCAGTCTCATGAATGCAGATTTAATACTTTTATTTTTGGGGAGGCCATAACGTCAGAATTTTAAAATGCAGCAGGACTGAGGGCGTGAAACAGTGGCCATGCACTTGCCTAGCTTGCCTGAGACCCTGGATTAGACTTCCAGCACTGCGGAAAAGAATGTAATAAAAGCAAAAAGGGGTGGGGTTGGTGGTGGAACTCAGCGGCAGAGTGCACAAACCCCAAGATTCATTCCCTGCACCACAAAAGCAAAATGAAAACAAGAAACACTAAAATACACTGTAGAAAAATTTAAAAGTATAAAACAATGAAGAAATGAAATCTAATCACTTTTAGCTCAAATAGATTCAAAATTATAAAATGTAAACATGCAACTGTTCAGCATTAATTATGGAATTTGTGCCAAAATATGTACAATACGAATTCTTCTTTAGGATAGTATGAAAAATTATATGAAAGGTCTACGGAGGATATCATTTCTTTATGGAGGATATTATTAATGCCAGGTACAAAGGCATATGACTACCTAATAAAGCAATACTAACACTTATGACGACAATCATTTGATCAACCCCGTGGATCCAGTTGTTTTAACCTTAGTCCTTGTCTTTTGTAACTTTACTCATTTAAAAATATTTACTTGCTATGCTTTCACCATGACTGCAAGAAACCAATCTTTTAACATGAGACCAGGCCAGGCGTTGTGGCACATGCTTGTAATCTCAGCATTTGGGAAGCTGAAGCAGAAGGATCGCTGTGAATTTGAGACCAGTCTGGGCTACAAAATGAGATCAAGGCCAGTCTGAACTCCATAGTGAAACCCTGTCTCAAAAAGACAAAATAAAATAAAATAAAGTGAGACCAAAATGTTCCTTGCGGATGGCTTGTCCACAGGAAAAATATGCAGGTATAGCTTGGCAGTAAAGGACACACTGCCTAGCGTGCATGAGGCCCTGGGTTCAATCCACAGCGCTGCAAAAAGAAAAGAAAACCAGCTGGGGATTCAGCTCAGCAACACAGAGCCTGCCCGGCAAGTGCAATGTCCTGAGCTTGATTCCTAGTACCAAAATATATATAAATAAATAAAATAAAAAACAAAGAAAATAAAATGTACTACCACACCAGCCCTCAAACTCAAAAAGAGCCACACCTAAGGGTAACTGCCTGAAACAATCCCAATTTCAACTGTGTAGACCTGAGAATCAACATATGCTTAATTCTGAAACCAAAATGTGGTTGATAATTTTATGATATGGCCTACCACAAGTGGACAAAAATCAGTAATTAAAATATCTAAAAACTGAATTTCAGGATGAGCTTTTAATTAAAAAACACTCTTCTACTTAAAGTATTAAAAATGTTGCCAGGTATGATGAAAGACATCTGTAATTGCAGCACTTGGGAGGTTGAGGCAGGAATATCTCCTGAGTTTGAGGACAGCCTGGGCTACACAGTGAGTTCAAAATCAGTCTGAACTACACAGAGACTCTGTCTCAAAAAACCAAAAAAAGTAAAAAAAACAAAACCAAAATATATATACATATACACATATATAAAAAAATGCTTTTGTGTAAACAAATCTGACATCATTTATGATATGAATAATTATGTATATTAAATCATAAATTATGATTTAATTTATGTATATTTAAGCATCATCATAGGATAAGGATTACAAACCCTCTAATTATGAGTAACAGTATTTAAACTAATACACTTATGGCCAGGGATTTAACTCAGTGGCTCAAGTGCTTGCCTGGTAAGTGCCAGGTCTTGAATTTGACCCCTGGTACAAAAAAAACAAAAGAAAATAAAGTTGTACTGACCATACCACAGTATTCGCGGCACCGGGGATTGAACTCACAACCTTGCGCCTGCCTGACAGGCACGTAAGGGGCTGAGCCAAACTCCCAGCCCTGGTTTTTTGAGGCAGGGTTGCACTGTGTGGCTCAGGCCGGCCTTACACTCGCGTTGTAGTCCAGGCCGGCCTCGAACTCACAGCGCTCCGCCTACCTCAGCCTCCCGAGTGCTGGGATTAAAGGCGTATGCCACCACGCCCGGCTTACCACAGTATTCTTAATGCCAAAAGAAACTATTTAAAGAAAAAAAAAAAAAACCAATACACTCCTGTACACCAAAAGGCAATTAAATCCACCAAAACAGTGAAACCCCCAGTCTTATAAGGTCACTTATAACTATCTACATAGAAAAACCTATTCTACATGAGGAAGAGTCATTGTTCAACAACCTGCCATTAAAAACCCAATTTAATCGGTTGTAGTGGTGCCCATCTGTAATCCCAGCACTTGGTAGGTTGAGGGTAGGAAGATCACTGCAAGTTTGAGACCATCCCATGCTACACATAAATTCAAAGCCAGTCTGAACTACATAGCAAGACCCTGTCCCAAAACACAAAAAAACAAAAAAACCCTTAGCTTTTGATAGCAATAACCTCTTCTACAGATATAACCAAAAGGATGTCTTTTTTTTTTTTTTTTTTTTTTGGTTTTTGGTATTGGTTTTTGTTTTTGAGACAGGGTCTCACTATGCAGTTCGAGCTGGCCTTGAACTTACTTTGTAGCCCAGGCTGGTCTCAAACTCACACCAATCCTCCTGCCTCAGCCTCCGGAGTGCTGAGATTACAGATGTGTGCCACCATGCCCAGTTGTCTTTTTTTTTCTCTTTGAAATAAAATGAATTTTTTTAAAAAAAGACCTCTACACTAATTCATTCTAAACCGAGGAGCCTTTAGGAGACTAAAAAAATCCAAAATATGCACACTTTCAATGCAAGAATAAACAGAAAATTGAAGATTTAATTATTTGACTAATCCATTGTTCTAAGTTTTTCACATTGAACTGATTAAAATTAAATTCTAAAAAATAAATTCACCCAAAATTCTCATAATAAAGAAAAATTAAAAATCGAGGAACAGGGGGCTGGGGATGTAGCTCAGTGGCATAAACGCCTGCCTGGCAAGCACAAGGTCTTGAGTTCGATTCCTGGTACCAAAAAAAGAAATCGAGGAACATACTTGTTTTGTTAAATATTAGAATGACAAAGCCCGCATAACATATAAGCTTGTCGTTTTAGAGAAGTAAAATAATTTACAAATACAACCTTAGTTTTTAAAAAATCTCAAATAGTCACAACTATTAGCTAACTCTAAATAGCTAGGTAAGTTAAATGACCCTTCAATTAAATATTAATAAATTAGCATAATTAAGTCAAAATTATTAACTTTGTTCTTAAGTTAAACTAACATGTCAAAGTTATAAATCCTACCCAATGAGGCTATCAAACAAGATACATTAGAAGAGGAAACTTGAGTAAACTAAAACAAGTATTTCTCACAAATGGTAACTTCCCTTTAAAAATATTTTTAAAAATTATACTGCTCCTATTGGACCCCTAAATTGGTCAGGGCCATAACTGAAGATTGTTAGCCGAACATCAGCTGGGAAGGAATCAAGAGAAAAATGGTAAGTGAAAGTTTGACCAGAAAAAAAAAAATCCCACTAGAATAAATGCTTTTTTCAAATCAGTCCTTGCGTTTTGACACAGACACCAAGAAAAGCAGCTACTATAATTCTCTAAAACATCCCTACTCCAGGGGGGGAGACAGAATTCAACCCAGACTATTAAAAACCCTCGACCATAATATGCCTTAACTTTTCCCTGGTGTACAATCTAACAAAATGCAAAGACAATGAAAATAAACACTCCTGCCTGGCCTCAGCGAGGCACAGAAAGCTCTCATTCAATTGCTAAGCCTTATTCCATGGAAAACACACTCCTGAAAAGTAAATCCAAAACCACGAGCTCAGACTGCTCCATGCAGAATTTACTGAATGGCGGCCAACCTCTGTACACACTGTCCTGACCCACACCGAAGAAGGGATATCGAGAGTTCTGCATTCTCCACTTACAACTTGTTCCTTACTGTGTTTTCGCCACCACTGATTTTTAAAAACGAGACCAAAATGTTCCCCTTCGCTGGCTCTTGCATAGGGCGGGGGGAAAGCAGCCTTCATCTTCACATTTTTTTTTTTTTTTTAATATTGGTCTTTGCAAAGCAGCACGCCTTTTTAGATCATCCACAGGGAGAGAGGGAGGAGTTCTGAGTGAGTGTCCCAGGGCTGCAGTGAATAAGGACCCCAAAACAACTTTTAACCGGCTTGGCTTTGGGGCACTAGCACGCCACAGATCACCTGTTAGAGCGGCGCCGCACTTACACCCTCAACAAGTGGCCGAGGGCGGCGATCGGTCCCCAGGCACCGTCGCGGGCGGCAGGTGAAGCGGGGAACGCCCATCCACACCCAGCGGCGGCCCCCGGGGAGGCTGCCGGCCGGGGACCGCGGGGCGCTCCGTTATCCTCGCCTTCCCCGGGCCACCAGGTGAGCGCGGCGCCATGGGCCCGGCTCCGACGCGGGGGCCCTACGCTCCATCGAGCCCCGCGGCCGCCCTGGTTCCGGAAGGCGAAGTTTCGCTCCCGCCCGGGCGCGGCTGCCCGGACGCCGCCCGGCTCCCTCCGAGGGTCCCGCCGCCTGAGCGGGGCGGCCGCGGTCACCGCCCGCGGGGCCTCGGGCGAGTCGGGGGGTCGCCGACCCGGCTGGAGCGGGACCTGTCACCCGGGCGGGAAACAAAAGCCGAGAGAGACCGAGCGGGCGCCACTGGCCTCGCCTCGTGAGGGGGCGCGCGGCGGGGGCAGGGAGCGGCCCGCGGACCCCGCACCAGCGCTGGGCCTATTGCGCGCGTCACCTCGGGGCTGCCCCGGGCTCCGTGCGCCCCGACGCCCCGCTCCTGGGCTTGGGGGGCCGCGGGAGGGGGCGGGGAGGCAGCGGGACCGCGAAGCGGGGAATTCGGGGCACCGCGGCAGCCCGCCCCATCCCCGCGGCTATGGCGCCGGTACCTGTCGCCGCGGTGGCTCGCCGCTCTGTCGCTCTTCGCCTTGCCCGCGCGCGCCCCGCTGTCCCCTCAGCCCGCCCAGCAGGCCGCCAGAGCGCCGGACACCTCCGCCCGAGACTGGCAGCGCCCGCGAGCCGGCCAGAATCCCCGGGGCAGCGCCCGGTGTCGTCCCGCCCCCGCCGGCCGCAGGACCCGCCTTCCATAGGGCCCTGGGACTGTCAGTCCGCCCCCAAAAGGCGCGCGGGCTGCCGCTCTGCCTGACTGGATTGGTGGCCGCCCGCCGTCCATGCAAATGAGGCTCCGCCCCCGACTCATTTGCATCTCCGCTTCCCCACACTAGCCCACGTGTCTGGCCCTTGCCCTTTGTGGGGGCCCTAGAGAAAGGATGGAGGGAGCTGGCCAACGCCCTCTCTCATCATCACTCACCTCCGGGGAAGCGAATGTCTTCGCGAGCTAGTTAAGACTAGTTCGGTGTCTCCACAAACGCTCTGCCCCTCCTGGCTGACCACCAGGCCTGCCCTGAGGCTGGAGGGTGTAGGCCTGGCTGGCCCGAAGAAGCGACTCCTGGAAGTCCAGCTGCTCTGTGGCCTGGGGCAATCCCACCTCTGGAATCAGGCTGGCACACAGCACCTCCTAATGGACACCCAGGGGCCGTGAAGACCATGCTTGTGTTTGACTTTACCTTTCAAACGTGAAATCTCAGGTGCTTAAGGCAGGAAGGGGCCTTCAAAAGGGACGTGTTCTCCCAGGGGCCACCTCCAGTCAGGCTGGGGAGCAGACTCAGCTTCAGGACAGGACTGCTTGCCCCCCAGTGGCCACTTGGGACCGCACCCGGGCCTAAGGAATCTCAAGCTCATCCCTTTCATTTTTAAGGAGACAAACCTAGAGTCCCCTAGCCATGTAGTAACCTGTGGGGCCTAAGAGTTACCTCTGAAACCTGAACTCTCCTAGCTGGATTAGAACTCATGTCTCCTGGCTCCAGATTTGCTCTTTGTGCACTCTGTCTCATTCAAGCATTCATGAAGAGCCTCTTGTACAAGTTACCACGCTGGGTAGTGTTGAGTCATTCATTCCCTGCCTGCAAGAGATGGAGTCTGAGCTCGGAATGTAACCCCAACCCTCGGGGGAGGCCGAGGCAGGAGAAGGAAAGAGGATGGTGAGTTTAAGACCAGCCTGGGCTACATAGCAAGACCCGGTCTTAAACAAACAATAAACAAACAGAGGTGGTGGCTGCAGAAACGTCAAGTAATCCAGTGCTGAACCTTTGTTTGTAGGTGGGGTCCCTGTCTGTCATTTGTCTGTCTTCAGTGGCTACTAGAAGCCTCCCCTTTAAGGTTCCAGGGAGAGTCACTGACATAATTCATTTGTGCATTAATTCAGTGACACAGTGATGATCAGAACTATACAGCATCTAAGATGCTTACTAAACACAAGTATTAAGCAGCATTAATGCTGTGCAGGTGAGCTGACCTTATGCAGGCCACTCAAGGGCTTCACCCTGGGGGACAGGAGACACCCACGTCACATTTCAGTGCTCCTAAGTTCCAGGGGTTGTGACAGATGTCTGCAAGGGGCACAGTGGAGGGGCCCAGGGAGGGAGGAATTGGCCCTCCCTGTGAGAGGCAGAGAGGACTTCCTGAAGAGGTGACAGAGGGAGAACCCATCTTAAAGATGGAGCGTGTGTTTGCCGGAAGGAGGGGTGTGGATGGGAGAGGGGGCATCATAAGCAAAAACAGTCAGAGCTGGAAAAGTCTAGTAATTGAGAGAACATCGAGCAGGAGGGTGGGCAGATCTGCAGGGCTGTGTGCCTGTGTCACGTGTTCCAGGACCCGGCTTTTCCAGGAGGAAGACAGAAAAGCCCGGGAGGCTGCCAGGCTGTGTTGTAACACACCACAGCAAACAGCAACAGCCCCGTAGATACAGCTGCAAGCCTTTTTTTTTTTTGGTCTAGGTCAGAGTCTGCAGGGAACAGTCAGTTCCAGTGTTCCTCCGGGCAGGCTGGCCAGCCCATCGCTCCCCCAGCAAACTGCTCTGACCGCACCATTGCACTCCTGGGCATTCCGAAGCACAGGTGCTTGCATTCCCCTAAGCATAGCTGCCCTTCAGACACAGAGATCGGGGGTCTTGGCGGGGGAGGCTGGGTATGGGCTGAGCACCCTTTCCTAAGCAGGGAGCTTCTTTGAAAGGCCCAGTTCTCAAGCCTGGCTTAACAGGCGCGTGGCCTCTGCAGTTACACAGAACTACAACTAAAACCCTGTGCTTGGCTTCATGCTCTCCTAGTGTGCTGTGACACTCTGAGTAATTTTCCAAGGCACCCTGCTTTTCCTTTTGCACTAGATCCTGCAGGTTCTATAGCCAGTCCTGCCTGTCCCTTAGTGTCCCCAGGCATGCTAGTGATAGGACGCAAACTATGACTTATTTTTAAAGCCCTTGGCATTGACTAGGTTTGTTCTCTCTTGTCTCATTGTGGGGCTTGACTCCCACAGTGGTAACCTGAGACGAGCAGCATTGCTTTTTATTTTCATTTATTAATTGAGGAAACTGAAGTTTGGCAACTCCATGCAGGTGACTCAGCTCGTGACCGAGCCTGTACTTGAACTCAGCCGTACCGTGTGGCTACCCCCAGCTTGGTTCCAGAATCCTTTCAAAGGCAGCTTCACACAGCAAGGAAGCCCCGTTTTAAAAACTAGAACACGTGGTGAAGTGAATAACTGTCATTTCACCTTTTGAATAGGTTTTCATCAATTTTGGACAATGCTCTGTCATTATATGTTCAAATACTGTTTTTGTCTCTTTCCTCTCTCTTTTTGTCCCCCCATGGGGCTCCAGTTGAAACACACGGTTAGCCTCACGTCATCCCTTTCTTCTGTATTTTCTATCTTTTGTCCTTCTATGATTTGTTTGAAGTTTCTTCTAGTTTTCAGTCCATACGTTGGCCTTTTCAAATTTGTTTAGTTATTTATTTATTTTTGGTACTAGCAATTGAACCCAAGGAGTGCTGACCTATATCTTCACGCTTTTTTCATTTCTTAGTTTTGAGACACAGGCTCCCTAAATTACCCTAACTGGTCTTGAACTTGCAATCCTCCTGTCTCGGCTTCCTGCATAGCGGGAATTACAGATGTGCGCCATGGAGCCCAGCCATCCATTGAGCTCCCTTTGATTATTCTGTTTTTTAGTTCTAGGATATTTATTTGGTTCTTTTTACAGTCTGCTATGCCGTTTCTTATATTGCCAATTCTGGATTTTCTTAAATATAGGAAAGCATGGCTGCTTCATGGTCTGTTTCTGATCCCCACATTCAGTTTTCTCTACTGGCTCTTTCTTGTGTTTTATTTTCTCGTGTCCTGATTCTGCATGGGGTATCCTAAAATCTAGTGGCTTAAAACAGGTGTCAGCGGACTTTTTCTTAAAAAGGCAAATAGAGCAGAGGGTCTTTATCACATTTACTCAACACTGCCATTATAACACAAAGCAGCCATTACTATACAGAAATGAATGAATGGTATAGGTGTGTTTCAATAAAACTTTATTTACAAAAACAGGTAATGATCTTTGGCCTGAGGGCATCTATGGAAACCCACAGCTGCCATCATACTTGACTGTGAAAACACTGGATGCTTTTCCCCAGGAAACAAGACAAAAGCAAGGTAAGGATGTCTACTCTAACCATTTGTGTTTAATATTGTATTGGAGGTTCCAATCAGGGCAACTAGGAAGGAAATAGAAATAAAATAGACTATAGATTGGAAAAGAAGTAGTAATACTGTCTCATCACAAACAGATTATTTTGTGCTTTAAAAAAGCTAAGGAAAGCCGGGCATGGTGCCTCATGCCTTTAATCCCAGCACTCCAGAGGCTGAGGTAGGCAGAGCATTGTGAGTTTAAGGCCAGCTTGGGCTACAACGCGAGTGCAAGGCCGGCCTGAACTACATAGTGCGACCCTGCCTCAAAAAACCAGGGCCAGGAGTTTGGCTCAGTGCCTTAAGCGCCTGTACTGGCAGGCACAAGGTTGTGAGTTCAATCCCCGGTGCCAAAAAAAAAAAAAAAAAAGCTAAGGAAACCGGGCATGGTGACGCACGCCTATAATTCCAGCACTCAGGAGGCCGAGGCAGGAGGATTGCTTTGAGTTCAAGGCCAGCCTGGGCTACTAGATGAGTTCAAGTACAGTCTGATCTTCATGGTGAAACCCTGTCTCAAAGAGACAATAAATAAATAAATAAATTTTACAGTAAAAGATACCTTGCCATTAATACCCCATAAAATGTTCCCTTCTACTTCAAAAACACTCATCCTATCATTCTTGCCACTTTGGGAGAATGAAGACAGGGTCTCACTATATAGTTCAAATTGAACTTGAACTCAATATGTAGTCCAGACCGGCCTTGAACTCATCCCAATCCTTCTGCCTCAGCCTCCCAAATGGTGGAATTACAGGCATGTTCCACCACATTTGGCCATTCCTGACACTTTCTGAAGCAGTTCTGAATGTCCTCTTTCATAAGTGTCTTTAGCTGTGCTGTCATAGCTAACTCAAAGTTCTGAATCAATTGAAATGTTTACCTTAATGTTCTAAATCGATTCAAAACATTTATCTTTCGTGACTTTGGGGAAGAGCCAGAAGTTGCACAGTGCCAAATCTGGGAAGTAAGGTAGATGGGAACACACTGTAATGCTCTTACTAGCCTGAATTTCCGCTGATGACACCCGGCAGCAGCATTCATTGTATTTTTTTTTTAAATCACATCTCGTAAAGATCCTCACTAGAGAGAACTGCTTCAGAAAGTGGAAAAGATGATGGGATAAGCATGTTGGAAGTAAGGGGTATGGGGGGGATTAATAGCAGTGTTTCTTTTACCTTGACATTTCTTTTAAATTTAAACATTCACTACATTTTGATCACACTTCATATTAAAACTAATAAGCCAGATGCAATTAAGCACACCTATAATCCCAGCACTCTGGAAGGCTGAGGCAGGAGGATTGCAATTTTGAGCCCAGCCTGGGCAATTCAGAAACTTAGTAAGACCTCCATCTCAAAATAAAATATTAAAGAAGGCCTGGGATATAGCTCAATGCAAAGTGCCTGGTTCAAGCCCAGTACTGGGGGGAGGGGACTAATAAATTCAGCAAGTCTGCATCAGGATACAAAATTGAAAAAAAAAAGTCTATATATTTGCAATGAATGATCCAAAAATGAAATTAAGAAAATAATTCAATTTATGTTAGTATCAAAAGAAAAAAGACAGCTTCTTCAAGTTGCCAGATGCCCTTGGACAAAAGTGACCCCAAGTGCCAGGTGCCCCTCTGTCCTAAGGTTACTGTACTTAACAAATTAAAAATAGAGACAGCCAGTTAAATTTGAGTTTCAGATAAACGACATATCATTTCTTAGTATAAGTATTTCTCAAATATTACCTAGGCCTACTTACACTAAAAAATAACTTTTCCTGAAATTCAAATTTAACTGGGACATACACTAAAAATGTACTCATTGCTCATCTGAAATGCAGAATTTAACTGGGTATACTCTATTTTATCTGGAAACTAATTTCTCTAGACTCATGTTTTCCGGTATCTTGTTCCAGCAGTTCCTTACTATCTCATTAGCTTTTTTTTTCCTCTTCTTCCTGTTCTTCCTCCTCTTCTTCCTCTTCTTCACCTTCTCCTTCTCCTTCTCCTTCTTCTCCTTCTTCTCCTTCTTCACCTTCTCCTTCTCCTTCTCCTTCTCCTTCTCCTTCTCCTTCTCCTTCTCCTTCTCCTTCTCCTTCTCCTTCTCCTTCTTCTTCTTCTTCTTCTTCTTCTTCTTCCCTCATTGGCTTTTGATGCTTTTAAGATTTAAAAATATTTGCCTGGCTTACGTAGTTGTCCTTGACAGGAAGATTGGTCCATGTCTAACTGGCCTTTCTGTACTTGAGGAAATTCCCCTAAATTTTACTCCTTGACTTAGAAGTCAGAACTCAGATTTGCAGCCTCCCTTGAGGTCAGAACAGCCATAACTTAACCAATCACATGCCCAGGGGAGCATACAACCCGTCAGGGCATAGCAGGGGGCTTGTTTATCACAGTGGCAAGAGAGGTGGCTTCTCAGTGGATTCTTCAGGTCAAGTTCCCGAAGCGAAATTTGGCCTCAGTGCAGGAGGCAGGAGTGACTGTACTAATGTCAAGTGCTCGGCATTAGTCATAGTGTTGGCCGTCATTTGCTGGTCCTTGTGGTTTCAGGCATTGCCCATGGATGCTGAACCCGGACTCTGTTTCTCTCGTCCTCCCCAGTAATTCTGTGATTGACCGAGTAACTTGAAATAATTCCCCTTGGGGCTCAGTTGCATCAGAAAGGATTCTGTTGTTTGCAACTAAAATCCACAGTGATATACCTGGATTCTGGGTTCTGATCTTTCATTAAATAGCTGTTTGAGGGCTGGGGGTTTAGCTCAGCAGCACAAGCGCCTGCCTACCAAGCGTGAGGTTGTAAGTTCGATCTCCGGTACCAAATAAATAAATAGCTGTTTGAACTGGGCAGGGATGGGGGCAGCATCTAGAAAGTCACCCAGGCTTGCAGAGTCTGCAGTTCCAGGACCAGTGACTGGGGCCCAGGGAGGCCTGTTGGCCACTGTGGTCTCCCGTGCGCCGGATCTGAAAGCTGCTTCCTCGTCTCCCTGACCTGCTCAACTCCAGGGCTGCACGCTCCGCCTCCGCTTACTGAATTTTAAGGCCTGTGTACTCCCTGACCCAGTAACTTCTAGGAACTGATTCTATGGCCATACAGTACTCCATGTCGACAAAACTACATATACAATGACATGTGCTGCAGTGGCCGAAATTGTTTCTTGAGTTGGTTGTTATTGCTGTTGTTGTTGTTGATGATGTTTGTTTCGTTTTTGAAACAGGGTCTCGCTGTGTACTTCAGGCTGGCTTTGAACTGTCTATGGAGCATAGGGTGGCGTCAACCCTCCTGCCTCAGCCTCCCGAGTGCTGGGATTACAGGTGTGTGCCACCATGAGCAGTTTGTAATTGCATCTTGTGTATTTACTTTTGCCACCTTTAGTCCTTACCCCAAAGCAAACCAAGCCTGTTGTCCAGGATTTGTAACATTCAAAGTTGACTCAGCCCTCACCACAGAGATGTTTATCTCCATTTTATAGGACTCTAAAAGAGGCTTTTGTGGGACTGAGAGTGTTAGGAGAAAGCTCCAGAAATGAGTAAGAAGGGCAAGACAGGGTGTATGTGTGTGTGTACCTGGTTGTTCCAAGAGAATCCCCCAGGCCTCAGGGTTTGCTAGGGAGCGGCTCACTGGTTCCGCCAGGCTCCAGGAGCGAGCCCGGTCTCTGTTCTGTTTCATTTTCCAGCCCTGGGGTTGAACCTGGCCTTCACACTAAGCTACACACCCCCAGCTTTTTTTTTTTTTTGAGACGGGACCTGGCTAAATTGCTAAATTGCCCAAGATAGGCTTGAACTTATGAGACTCCTGCCTCAGCCTCCCTTAGTACTGGGATTATAGATGTGCACCACCACACCTGGCTTGTGCTGTTTAGTTTTTTGTGACGGGTTCTTACTGTGTTGCCAAGGCCAGCCCTCAACTCCTGCACTCAAGCCATCTTCAAGCCTTTCAGATCCCTCCTGGGGACCTGGGACTACCTGTGTGGCCATTGCGTTGGCTCCGGGCTCTGTTTTGTGAACCAGTCCCCGCTCCACCTCCTGATTCATGACGAGGTGCCCGCTCCGTGCTCTGCCCCAGCCTGGCTCGCAGAGATCTTGGGGCTTTTCCCATGCCGTCATGTGTTCCCCAATCTTGGCAACAGCAGGGCTGTACGCTGCCCCTGGAGAGCCATGCGACACTGCTAGGGCCCGGCCCTGGAGTCCGCACCTGGCCCTGCTCACACTGAACTGGCCGCACACCTCGTTCACTTCCCGCACCACTCAGCCAGGCCCTGTGGGCACAGGGAAAGCTAACCTCACCCCAAGAAGCCAGTTTCAGTGTAGTGGGTGCATGTGGATGGGGCAAAGAGAACAACTGGAGCCAGGCATGGGTGGTGGCGCACATCTGGAATCTAAGAACTCTGGGAGGCTGAGGCAGGAGGATGAAAAGTTCAAATCCAGCCAGGGAAATTTAGCAAGACCTTGTCTCAAAATAAACAATAAAAAAGGGCTGGGGATGTACGTAGTTCAATGCAAAGGCCTTGGGTTCAATCCCTAGCACCCTACCACCACCACCACCACTACTACTGTGCATAAAAAGCAAAAAGATGCATGAACTTTTAATCTCAAATTTTATTTCCTTTAGCATATTATATGTTATGGGAGAAGAAAATAGCGTTGGCATGGCAGATATCTTATGTAAATGAAAATAAACCCTACTTCTTGATTCTATCAAATTTTATGAATTCAGTCAATTATCAGACGTTCTCTGATGCTGCTTTCTCAGAGGTATGGAAATTGGCAAATGCTCCGAACAGCAGAGGCAGTGTGCGCAGTGGTTTGCTACCCAGACCTTTCCACGGAGCTGGTTGTATGAAAACCCCGCTTCCTCGGCCTGGGTCCCTATGTCCATGGTCCCCCTGACTCTCAGTGTATCCATTTTCCTCTCTGTTGGGTGGACGAGGTCCTTGTTGGGTCGGTGAGGAGGGAAGGGGATTCCAGGGGCTGGGAGCAGCACCTCCAGCGGCCCGGAGGATGAGCAGCATGGTGAGCGAGGAGGCCTGGGGGACGTGTGGGGAGATGGCGACATGCGGATGGGGCGGGCGAGAGGAACACACTGGGTGCTGCTCCCGTTCTGGCAGCGGGGAGCGAGCGAGGGCACAAGTTCTGGCAGGATGTAGGCGAGGGGACAGTCTAGGTCTGAAGGTGGGGTCACCCACCCCCCGCACCGGCATGGGAAGCCCTGGTGGAGGGTGTTTCGAGATGCCACCGCGGTGCCACCAAGGCCTGCGAGACGGGCCCGGATGGGGAGGTTGGGATGAGTAGAGCCCACAGCCCGAGGGGACTGACTGGGTGAAGTAGGAGAGGGGAGGCACTGAGTGGCCCCAAGCTCCCGCCCTCAGCCCCTGTGTGTGTTAGTGACCAATACGGGGCGCAGAGGGGCGCAGAGCCAGTCGATGGGCGGGCAGGATGCGGGCATGCTCTGAGGGCGGCGGCTTGGCCTTTGTGGAAGGAATGCTCTTGGGGTCCCTCTGCCTCGGTGGTGTCCCCAGCCCTCACCTAAGACACATGTGCGTTTAGGACGCTCGCGTCCTCCTCATTCCTGCGCCCATCCTACCTCTCCCTGCCCACGCCAGCCCCACGCTGGGGCCCGGCTGGGCGCTCCCTTGGGGTCCACAGTTGACCTGGACTCAACCTGGGAGATCTGACGCTGGTGTCACTGGTGTCACCGGCAGACCCTCTCTGCTCGGCTGGTGTCGCGGTGCCCAGAGGGAGTGTGGCGTGTCGCCCTTCCCTTTGAAGGGGCTGCCTGGCTGGGATGCAGCTGCCACCTCTGAGCTGCCACTTCCTGAGCGGGGCGGGGTGGGGGAGCACCCCATGTGTGTGGGGGGCTGCACGCGGTATGTGATGTGTGCGTCAGTGACCACGTCCGTGCTGCCTTCCTGTGCCCCCGTGCCTGTGCGTGCCCGTGGGTGCCTGTGTGAGGACTGCACGCGTGGGCGATGCCCACCCAGGGGAGGGGCGCCCAGGGGAGCAGCGGGTACCCTTTTGCAAACTGGCTGGGCAGTTTGTGGGCAGTGGGCTTGGGTGCGGCTGTGGGGCAGTGGTTCTGTGTTTGCTGAGGGAGGAATTCTGCCCCATGCTTGTGAATGAGGACGGATGGGCGGGGAAGGTGGGGCTGTTCTTCCTGCCCAGGCCCTGCAGGTGCCTCTCAGTCTTCCCAGGGTCCCTTCCTGGGGCAGCTGCCTCTGCCCAGGGCACACTGGCAGGAAGGCCCATGCCCCAGAGCCCCTGCGGAAGGGGGAGCTCAGTCTCTAGAAGCCAAGGTTGGGGCTGGAGCAGGAGATCACTTCAGCTGCGCCCACCACGGTAGACAGGACAGAGTCCTCTGCTTCTCTGTGGAAGGCGCTGCCTCGGGGTGAAGGGGTTGCAAAATGGGGGTGACTCTATCTGTCCTCCCAGTGGACAGCTGATCCCCAAAGACAGAGGCGGGAGGCCTCCCTAGGTAGCATTTTAACAAGGTCATAAATAGTGAGGGGATGCTCCAGATGGCAGAAATGACCTAAGCAAAGGCCCTGGGGCAGGAAAACACAGGCTACTTTAGACAGAGGTAGAGCTAATGGTGCGCTTTGACTATGTCCTTCACATTTCGGAGAAGAGTGGTCATGCATCTAAGACCTCACCTGCTCCACTGCCCAGGGAGCTGCAGGAGAAAGCTGCTGAGGCACTGGGTCTGGTTCTGGTGTCTTTCTTATCCCCAGCAAGGGCTGCACCCTGGGCTTTGGCTCCCTTGGCCAGCAGCAGGCAGTCAGTTGCTGAATGCGTCACCTCCACTGGGAAGGAGGCGGAAGGCCTTGCCCCACCTGAAGCCAGCGTGGCTCCCGAGGGAGCTGAAATGCACTCCTGACCCCCGTGTGCCCAGCGCCTGCAGAGCCGCAGCCTGACACAAGCACTCAAGGCTGCGTTTCAGAAAGAAGACGGGCAGAGCCTGTGTCTCCTCTCCATCCTGAGAGCCGCTGCCAGACCCTCCCCAGGGAGGACAAGCAGCGGCCAAGGAGCCCAGAATCCTAAAGACCCTCAAAGGCGAGGCAGGCCTCACTGTCTCTGGACAGATGCCCTTGAGAGCACCTTTTCTCTGGCCCTGGCCTTGGGGAAACCTGCAGTAGCTAGTGAGGGAGACAGGCGGGTGGAGACCACTCATCAGAACCAGGAGTGGACCCAGCTAGGCCCACCTGGTCTCCCTCACCCCCACGGCATCCACAGCTCCAAGAAGTGCAACCCTCTGGTCTCCCGGCACTAAGAAATCAGGCTGGATCTCAAATCTCCTATTTGCCTGGCTGACAATTCTTTTTTTTTTTGGTTATTTTTCCTGCTGTACTGATGATGCCTGAACCCAAGTCCTTCACACTGAGCTACATTCCCAGTCCTTTTCTATTTTGATTTTTGTTTGTTCGTCTTTTTGAGACAGGGTCTCACTATGGGGTTCAGGCTGGCCTTGAACCCACTTTGTAGCCCAGGCTGGTCTCCAGCTCAAAAAGATCCTCCTGCCTCAGCCTCCCAAGTGCTGGGA
>RJWM01021003.1:0-36139 GCA_004363535.1 Dasyprocta punctata
TCTGGAGGTGATCTGGGGCAGTGAGAAGCAGAAATAGGAAGTGAGTGTGGAAACAGACTTCATTCTGCACCCAGGGGCTCACTCTGCACTGGTTTCTGGTATTTACACGCTTAGATTTATCTGGCTTCAGAATCTGTGCACATGGTATTTCCTTCGGACAAAATATGTCTTTTATGCTCAGGCTTGGTGATTCTTCATCCTTCAGATCCCTGTTGAAATGTCACTTATTCAGAGACATCTTCTGGCCACTTCTCCAAATGTCATTGTTTTCTGTTCAGTTTGATTTTTAACTATTTTATTTGGAGACTTAAACATTTTTTGATTGATCTTCCCATTTCAGTAAAGACTCCTTCCAGGCGAGATACCTCCATTTTGTTCACCATGGGAATCACCTCATCTAGCAGAGAGTAGTACATGCTTAGGTATCAATAAATTCTTTCTGAATGATTTTATTAGGCAAATCATTGTGCCCGTTTAGTTGCATGTGGGTAGGCATAAATTGTTTGATATCATTAGATTGATTTAAATTCGGTCAATTTTTTTGTGTTCACATTGCTCTATGTATTGATAACAAACTTAGCAAATACAGGTAAATTATAAATTTGTTTAGAAACTAAACTACCTTTCACCCACCTCTGAATGCCCACTACCTAGTTTAGAATGGCTCTGGACAGGGGGTTTTACTTTTCCAAGCCTCATGTTTATAATGTGTAGAACAGACATAAATGTAGCCTTTGCTTTAAAGAGTTTTTGTAACAAATGATATAATCCATATAAAGCACATAGCACATTTCCTAGTATATTGTAAGCACTTAATCAATATAACTATTGTTAGTATTACTATTATTGATATTCATTCCTAAAGGAGTAGGACATTTGTGATACCTAAGGACCTTGTAGATGAGTAAATATGCTACTATTCATTCTTATTGTCCATTAACAAAAATGATTCTGCCAATATTAAAAATCTACGTTTCAACCAATATTTTACAATTGTATGTTTTTCCAAGATAATTCTCAGAACTTGCATTTAAATGCTTTAACTTTATGATTCTATGACTCGAACAGATTAAAGGCTAATCTTTTAAAGCTTCATACTTAAAAATGTTTAGTGGAATTAACCTTTGAGAAATTATAAATATATAAAAGGGAAAGTTATTTGATTTTTTAGATATGCAAAAGCAATAGTAAACAATTAGATCTACTAAATAGGTTAAAATACCATTTAACATTAGCTAAATATCCTTTTGCTTCCAATAAGAAAAATACATCAGAATTCCACATACTAGGTTGCTGTTGTGGGCCATTTATTTTTTCTTACTAAATGTCTATCGTTTTGATGATTTGGTGTCATCTTGAGGTGAAACATCAATATGCTTAAGGACCCAGCTCTGTGAAAACAGATTTTTAATATTTAAAAGGTTGTGCAATTTTAAATAAGGCAGTGCCACCCAATATCATAGTATGTTTCATGAGAAAAAGATGCTATATTTCCATGACCTACTTTCATCTTCATGTTTAGGAAACAGTGCCTAAGAAGTAAACAAAGTAGTTGTGCCTCACGTAGGAGATGATTATTGTTTGAATTTATGATTCATGCCTTGAGCAAAATTTTGTTTGTGGCCTCATTTGCAACCATAATTTACAACTTTACCAGGGATATGCTGTGTATTTGGAAGGTAATATATCAGACTTGCTTTGTACTTGAACAGTTTTCTAGCTCTGGGTATAGTATTTTCTGTGTTTCTGTTAGCTATAAAATTTCTAGGCATAACATTTATTGTAGCAAATATGGAAATTTTTTAAAAATTGTATTCCCCTTAGGAATGTCTTATTGTATTTATATTCTTATTATGGATAAATCCAACTAGTGTTTAAAGGGGCTGTTAATCCTGCAAATATCTTGTTGCAAATGTAGGAAGATTTAGCCTTTGGAGATTTTTTAAAAATAAAGATTGGATCATTTTTGCATTTTGTGTACTTCTCATCTAAGAAGCTAATAAACAATATATGACTTGTACAATGTTTGTATGTGCCCATGTGCCCTGAAAATTCAGAAACTTTTTTCTACTGTAAATAATGAAAAGACTGTAATACTGTAAAATAAATTTTGCCTATGCTCTTTGATCTATGAGGTAGTAAAGGATTTCCCACAATCTCATTGGAAGTTCTGTTGTCCGTTCTAATTTTAACTGTCTTTAGCAATATATCTGGAAATACTGGAAATTCTATAAATAAATAAATCTATTTCAAGTTGCAGAGATGTTCAGTTTACATGGTGTTCTTTCTAGCACTGACTGATTTATTTCTTTGTAGCTTCCTACTTTATTATTTTTTTAGGATGCTCTTTTTTTAAGGGTAATGTTTAGTTCCCCTAACTAAATTTTTAAAAATAAATCATAAATTCTATTAGTTTGAATAATTTCAGGTATATTGATTGAAAAAGGTAAATTTAATTATTATAATAACTAGCAAAATAAATATGTTCCAGAGGCATACTTTTAAATTACTAAAAGTATAATTCCATATCCAATTATATAAGATTAATGCACAGTTAAAAATAGAAAGTATTTCCCTTTTCCTGTTTTCTGATATAATTAGTAAAAAAAGAAATTAAAAGCCTGATATTTAAAACTTCAGGAAAAAAGTTTAAATAATGAACATTATAGCCTAATATACTTGACATTACATGTGCTTACGTTATAAAAAATAGACCAACCTAAAATCAGAATGCTCCAGAAGTTTTTCTTGCATTCGACTCTTAGCAGAGTTTTTCTTGACATAAAGGCAAGAAGACTGGATAGTCTGTTGAGAAAGAAAGCGATCACTGTTATTGACAGGTACAGTAGAGAAAGAAGAAGTAGGATAATGCCATTAGTCATGATGCGGGGACTTCAAACAGAATTAAAACTCTGCGTAGCAGTATGTAAGCTCAAGAGTCATTTCGGCATCATTACATATTTCTTTTCTTCTCCTAGTAATTATTCACTCAGCTATTATAACTAACCACAGCAATTTTCTTAGAACAAAGGAAAGCATGGCAACAATAGCTTTTAAAATGATGAAGTTTAAATGCCTAAGGTCAGAGTGTAACATTTTGATTTCCATAAGTATTTCAAATGCTACAGGCTTTATATAATAATTTTAATGTGAAAATATGCAAGTCACGCTTCACTGCTCTTTGCATATACTGCGAAGAGGAAAAAAACCTTAAAAATTGCTTAGTTTTAATTGAGCAAAAGGATTCACATGTGATCTGAACTTGTGCCTCATAATTCCTCTAGACAGCTTCAGTTGCCATGCGATGATCCTAATTAAATTATGTAATGGCTTAGAAATAGCTAAGCTAAAGGGCCTGTTCTTTCATATCACCTGGTAATTTAACGCTGTAGGATTCTGGGTTTGGGGCTCTGGTCTTTTACCAGGGTCTTGTATGTTTTTCATTGTTAAGGGTAGGAAAACACAATTATTGATGGAATCCGCCTTGAAAGTTTTGACCTGTAGGTGGCAGCATTGTAAGGTTTTGGGAGTCAAGAGCACTGAAAACTTTGTTTTAACTCCCTTTTCTCCCACTCCTAGCCCCCTACAGCTCCAAACCTCATCAGGCAGAGTTAATATCATTACACAATCATGTCAGGTAAAACTAAAATGGGGAGAAATGTCATAGTCCAAAAAAAAAAGACTTTATTTATTCTCATCTGTGTTTCATTATGTTTTTGATAATAGGGTACACCTGTAATTCTGACCCGAGATTCAGTTAAAGAAGGCTTCTCAGTAGTAAGGCACTAACCCATTGCAAACTCATACCACTTGAAGACGAACGTTTTACCAAGTACAAGAAGGGAAACCACACTTTAGATGGATAATGAACTTAAACATTTCTATTTTAATCACTTGGGAACAACTTGAAATGCTTTCAGTCTTATCAAAACATCACCTCATAAGGGCCCCACAGCATTCTCAGAGATCTTACAAAGGTCCCACCCTTTCTTTTTCCTCCTTTCCTTCCTTCCCTCTTTCCTTCCTTCCCTCTTTCCTTCCTTCTTTCCTTCCTTTTCTTTCTCTTTGCATCGTCATCTGTTCTCTTCAGTTAAAATACATGGTTAGTTTTTGCTTTGGCCAGAGTACAGAATAAACAAAGAATTAGGAAATTTGATATACCTGATTTAAAAGTCATGATCTATTTGATTTATTATAGTTTATTGCTTTACACAATACTGGTATTAAGATTGTGTCAGTATAATATATAACGAATGTATAGACAGTAGTTTCTCCTTACCAGAGGAGAATATGTACCGAGACTTTAAGTGGAAACCTGAAGCCACAGATAATATTGAGGCTTATGCAAGAAGTGATCAAAATGTACGGTGAATGTTTAAATTAAAAATCTTTTACTATAGTAAATGACACATTACTACTAATCCCCCTTGAAATAACCTTCAGGTTTTGAACACACTTATCCATTTTCTTGCCACTTTCTAAAACAGTTTTGGAACTCCTCTTTGTGAGTGTCCATGGTGAACGCTGCTGCCAAGCGCCATCCAGTGGGAAGGCAGGCTTATCAAAGTACAGTGTGTCCTCATACACCTTATTCAAAGAGTCTGTCACTATGCAAGTGCTGGCTCTTCCTCAAAGTCAAAATGACCATGAACTGTAAACATTTTGAATCAGTTCAGCACACTGAGGGTGCCACAGTAGTATTACTGAAGATACTCAAGAAAGAGGATTTTCTAAACAACTTCAGAAAGTGGCAAGAATGATGAAATAAGTGTGTTTATAGCAAGATGAAATACTTTGAGGGGAAATAATGGCAATATGTCTTTGCCTATAATATATAAAATAGAAAACAAATCTAAGCATTCACCATAGGATTTTTTTAAAATCATAGCTCATATACTTTGATTTTTCTGCCCATACATACTTAAGATAAAATTTAATTTATAAATTAGGCACAGTGAGAAGTCAACAGCAGTAATTAATAATAAAATACAATAATTATAAAGGTATAAAATGCATTTAATACATTTTTCATATAATAATAATAATTTTATGACCACGTTTGATTGTTAGCAACTGAAGCCAAGAAAACAGAAATTGCAGGTCAGGGTGACTATACACACAGATACTAGCATGCTTTCTATTGACAGTGATGTTTTTCACAAGACCCACAGGACCTTGCAGGTTCACTTTACACATTTCTCCCTGAAAGTTATGCTTGAGAAACTTCTCTAGGTGGTAATAGAGAAAGTATAGTATAAGGACATTATTTTAGACCTTGCATGAAGCCTTTCATTAGCTGAATCGTGGGGGAAAATTGCTTCTGAGGTCAAGATTGACAAAATTGTTTAAGTATTTTTGAAAATATAAAGCAAAATTGTTTCCTCAATAAATATAATTAGCTATATATATTGCAGTTTCAAAAGCAAACACTGATGTTGGGACCAGCTCTTTAAGTAAAATAGGACCTCTGTGGTCTCTAGAGAGAACATGCATAAAGCAAAGTAAATGATTTTCTGTCAACACTAAGTAGACAGGTGCTTACATTGAACAGCATTCTAATATGTCTCTGAATATTTATGTCTTCTTTTTCAAATGCATTGCCCATGAATGTCACAGCTGTCAAACGTCTGTACATAAGAAGATAAAAAATGAAATTAATAAAAAACAGATCAACATTTTGTTTGTTTGCAACACTTTTCTCGCTTCTTTCTGTTTTCTTTTTTAAATCTTTTAAAAAACTCAGCTGTATTTTAGGATTTGAACATATTTGAATATTTCTAAAAAGTCAAAGGAAATTTGTGTTGACTAGTTGTGTGTTGGGCTGGCACCAGGGCCTGTCTCCATGTTTTAACACCAAAATAATCAATGGAATTAATGACCACGGGAACCAGGGGCCGAAGATTTTTCAGTCATTTCTGCTGTCCATGTGCTTGGTTTGCATGGCTGCCACATATGAGATTCTGACAGGTTGTCACTGTTTGGACCTGAAACTCAAGTTTGTGAGGTGAGAAACTCTTAAATCTTTCTGCTTCTGTAGCCCAGAGTTTTAACTCTACAGAATTAGTGCCAAAACAAGCCACTGAGTGCTCTCAGAGTTATAGAGGAACTCGGTTTTCAGAGCAGAGATGACTAACTAGAATTAGTGGTGAATCAAAGCAATGGAAAAAGGGCCATTTAGTCATCAGGTCCCTGCCTCTCTGCTTCTCCTGGTCACTGAAAGGTTTGTGCATAAAAAGCATTTTTTGGTATGAACTTAGTGGTCACTTGACAACCTTTTATTAATAAGAAGCAATACATTTTGACTTCTGTGGTTATTATTTATTGCTATGTGCCTCTCAAAAAATATCCCTCCAACCTCCAGGTCCCACTCTCAACTAGTTCTAGATCCACCCTGAAGTGTCTGAATGAACTATTTGGTCACAAAGAAAAAATATAATCCAAACACTGAACCAGGAATTTAAGCTTAGGGGCTCTTAGCATTTGTTTTGCCCTGAATGACAATTATCCTAAATAAAAGCTTTCCAGATTGTCAATAGTTGTTATGAAACTCAATTTAGTAAGACTTACACTCTAGTGTCCAAATTTGGTGACCTAATTGCTATTGTATTGATTACCACAAGTATAAACTAGATGTAGTGAATATTGGTTTAATTCATATTTGACTCAGAATGTGCTAGTTGCTCTGATTTTGTTATATTATAAAAGCAAAAAAATGCTATGAAGGTCTAGTTCTCATTTGAAAAGTTCATTGGAATGTTTTTTTCTTTTAAGAAGATTTTGATTCAGTTATAACTCTAATTAAATAAATATTTGAATATATTTATATTAGGAGTTCTACAAAAGTAGTTCATTTATGTAGCTCAAGTAACTTTGGTTGGCATTGCACAACTGATAATGCATGATTTCAATAAATAGTCTTTTAATTTGGTAACCATGAAATTGAAGGTGATCATACTGGCATGGATTATAAGGATTTTTCAGAAGTTATTACTGATGCTGTGACTGGAACACAGAATTTCTCTCCATCTGCTCATTTGAACTCTCCTCCTTTATGAAAATTCAAAACAAGCACCACATTTTCCAAGTCCTACCTGATTCTTCTTAGACAAGTTGTTTTTTCTTTCCTCTTTTTGGTTAATACTTCGTGTATACTTCAATCAATTCTTATAATCTACTTCAGGTTTTAAATAGCTGTTGATGTCTTTACTTCTTCTGATACATCATAAACTCTTTACAGAGTGCCTTTGTATTATGACAGTTCTAGTAGTCTTGTTTGCAGATTACTTATAAGTGTTGTGGTTTTCATTGTTGGTTGCATCTTTGTTGTTGTTTTTTTTTGTTATGTTTGTCAGTTGCTTTGTGTTGGAATGGGACATTTGGAAAGAAAAACATTTAGCTATAAAATACATAAATGCTTTCTGTAGAAAACATTTTAGGACATCTCATAACATATACATAGGCTATATACAAAATATTTGCCAGAAGTGCACTCCCAAGTTC
The DNA here is from genome assembly GCA_004363535.1 of Dasyprocta punctata. Lineage (NCBI taxonomy): Eukaryota > Metazoa > Chordata > Mammalia > Rodentia > Dasyproctidae > Dasyprocta > Dasyprocta punctata. The sequence continues at coordinate 7,501 of RJWM01021003.1, forward strand.
ACATTTAAAATAGTTTGCATCTGTTTCTAATCAGGCAACTGAATGATTAGTAGGGAAAAACATATGATTAGAAAGCACATGACCCTTGCTGATATGTATTATTTTAAAAACTTTATAAGCTTAAGATCAATAAAGAAATAGTACATGTAGCAGGAAGAACTAGATTAGAGGAAAAGTCTCAACTGTAAACCCTTTTGTGAGCTGTTGTAAAGAAAGAAGTAATTTAACTGATGTGTTGAGGCATTTGAGGCTGACATACAAATGAAAGAATGTGAAAATTGATGAGAAGAATGGTGACTAGAAAAATTATGAGAGTTGTAGTTGAAGGAAAAATGTTTACTGAGTTGAAATTTAGTGAGCAGATAACTTCATTTCTTTTTATGGAGCCATACCTTTAACTCAAAGAAAGCTAGTAAGGATAATGGAGGAAATCCCCAAGTTTGATAAAAGAAAATAATCAGGGGCTATTACGAATAAGACGTGTTGGGGGTACTTTTGGTTTACTTTCATTACTAATGGGAAAGAAAAACACATGACTTACTTGAGGTTGCCTATCTTTTTAAAATCATACTTATCTTTTAGCTTAATCCATCAAATTGAAATACCTCTCTTTTCAGTTTTTACACCACTAAGTTTGAAGTTCACAGCAGGAAAGAACAAAAAGTTTTGTTCTCTACTCCTGATTTGAACCAGGCACAACGATGTTATTCCAACATTACATGCTGTCCTTCAGTTAATTACTCCCCTTCTGAAATCTATCAGATGTCTCATTTTCTGTAAGCTACATTTTTTAATAGAAAAAACTAGCATTGTAAAATCAGCTCTTGGAGACTTGCTTTATGAATTGGCTTGCTATGTTTTCTGAGATTTATTATATTAAGTGGACTTTTCTGTGTATCATCCTTACTCAATAGAGTCAGATTCACTGGCTTAAGAGAACTTTATGTCTGACAATCTTTGTATACCTCCATAGCTAATAAAGAAAATTTAGTAGTAAAAGTCCACAGCACACACAAGGCCTCATAACGCTGTATTTTGTTAATACAATTTTGCTAAAAATTGGTTTGCGAGCTATAGAGGTGTAATTTCAAAAGAACTTAAAGACATAGGTCCTTCAACCTTGGGAAATTCATGGAAAGTTTTGAGTGTACACCATCCAAAAGATTTACAGCAGGGGTCTCGAGCCAGTTTTAGCTAAACATAAAGGACAGAATAACCTTACTAATACTGGGCTTACTTTTTGCCATAAGTCTTTTCTCTTCTTGGTATTTGTGAGCCCATAGTTTAAATAATACTATTATTTACCAAACAATTGCAAACCATAGTAATAGATTTTGTGGAGTTTACACTCCTGATCAATGTCAAAGAATTTGATTGTCAAAGTTCACATAAATTTGTAATACAAGATTTTAAGTATAGCTCCTTATTCTGTATGAAATGTCACTATGTCATTTGTAAGATCAAAATGCTAATTTTAGAAACTATAAGAACAAAAATTTATTGATTCTTATTATTTCTATCTTGAATTCTTTCTATTGTAACTCTTGACAATTAACTTTCATGTTCATGTCCTAATAGAACACCTGGTCATCCATTTCCCACCAAGATTCTCACAGGTTCAAAGACCAAGTTTGTATTAAGCCTTAAACTTCCTTACTCCAGCCCAAATAATTCCATGTTCCTTGATCTTTCCACTATCTTCCACACCTTATTGTAAAGGCTCTGAACCATAAAAACTTCATAGTCAGAAACTTTTATACATGTCTTCTTTTCCATTCCTTTTTTTCCCATTTCTTGCTCATAGGAATAGAGACTAAGAAATAAATGCTTCTTCAAAAATTATGCTAAAATAGAGCATGTAATATTTTTACTTTTGCCATTAAAGTTGTGACTTTTCCTTGTAGTTTATCTTTGTTCAAGAAATCTTATGAAACCTCTTTTAAAATCCAGACTTCAAATTTGTGTCAATCAATTTACACACTGGAAAAACAACTTAGCACTCAGATCAACCTCTAAGCACACAGGAATCCAGGCAACAAGCACTTGTCTTTATAGAACAACTTACTTTAAGCAATTAACAATCAAGCCCTATACACATAAACACACAGTAATTAACTATTTAACAGTGGAAGCTCGCTTTTGCAGATTTTTTCCCTTTGAGTCTAGTCAAGGTGAATTAGTTGATTTTTCCATCACTAAATGCTGCAGCAGCATGGTCTTTTGCAAGTCTCCTGTCTCCACATATTTTCCTATACCCACTATATTTGACAGTAAAACTGCCAAGCTCTATTATTTCCAACTGGCAGCAATTTAATACATAGTTGAGTCAGTTATTTAACTAAATAAATTGCTTAAAGTTAACTCTATTTGTAAGACCACAAGGTGTTTCTAAAATGTGCTGCCCTTTTATATCATAAACCTGGATTAGGTTTACAACCCCATTTCCCCTCAGCAGTTTATAAATCAAACAAAGAACATAGAACAATGCATAAAAATCCCTGTGAAACCACCCTCAGAGTTTTTGTTAATGACAAAAGCATACTGGGAACTGGATTTACCCTGTAGAGTGGCGAATAAAAGTTTAGTTTAAAGCAACTGGAGTTTTCAAGGGTTATCCAAGCTCCTGTAAGACTGATCAACTTTGAAACTAAAATTTTGTGAAGCCACAAACCATTCATTCATGCTCTAACTACAAAAATGGCAGGCTGTGCTAAATAGCTTTGGACAGGCTCTTCTATCTCCTTCACTCCTACTCATTAGCAAATAACCTGCCAAAGGTTCTTAGAAGCACATGGGAGAATGAATATTGACTTACCATGTTTCTCCATAGGTGCTAATTAAACATAACTGAACAAATACACATACAAACACACAGCGATGCACAATGTACATCATGTAATTTGACCCAGCTGTAACGTTTCCTTTTCCAATTAATTGGGATAGTGTTCTGTGCCAGATTAAAAATAGTTACTACTTCCACTGAAGATTCCATTGAAAAAGGATAGAAGGAAACTGGCGATTGGAACATTTTCTCTAGGAGGTCAATAATTAACTCTTCTAAAGGTGGAGACACTTTATTTTTATGATTTAGATCAGCAATCTGCTGCCATAGTTCTGTCTGCAAAAAAGTAGAGAGCATAGATTAGAAAACCAAGTCATATTTAAATGTACATTGCTTTGTGTAGATTTAGAATTCTAACCGTAACAGTGGTTTTTTTTTTTTGTTTGTTTGTTTTTTAGAAAATTGCTTTTGTTTTCTAAGTGACATCTTTAATGCTCTGTACAGTAGAGTTTGCCATTTCAGGACTGCTTTCTGAAAGGTCAAGGACTATCAAATAGATTGCCCTAGCTAGCAAGGTACGGTCAATTCCTCCATCTGTGTACTAATAGAAGGGAGATAATCTCAAACCTTTCATATTTATCTTTGGTGAAACTGTTTTAAAAATTTTATTATATTTGAATATAAGAGCATTGTACTATTGAGAGACTTAAAAGTGATCTCACTCTGTCTGTACTCATCAGGGCCTAGGAAACCTCAGTGCTTTCTCCACTTGCCTACCTTCCATCTCCCTTCCTTATCTTGTTGCAGTTCATAAAGGGACAGACTACATGTGTAGAAATGCAAGCTCCAGATTTGCGTATTTTTAAAGTTCAAGAGCAAAGACTTTTAAGATATGAAGATTTATTTTGCATGAAAATGGTGATGTAGATGCAGTACAAATTCCTCAGTGGAAATGAAGCCTGGAAGACCGGATTCCAGCTGTTATTTCCCAAGCGGCTGTAAACTCCCTCTGGTCTGCTGCAGGCCATAACTGGTTGTAATCTGTTTCTTAAGCAAGTCAAAAGAAACAGTGAAAATTCACTAGAGAGAGTAAGACAAAAGTCTAATTTAGATTGTTTCAATTTCAACTTTTATTGATGAGAGTTGAAACATTACATCAACAAAGCTGAAAAATATTCACAGTTAATCAAGACAGCACAGACTAAGGATTGAAGGTAGTTATTTACAAAACCACTTATTTTAAAAGGAAAGAGAATAAAACAATATTAGTTATGAAAATAGACAAAATCTAAAACCTAGACTAATTAATAATTCTAATTTTTCAGTATACTTGTCAAACTGCTAATAAGCCAAGCAGCGTATTCTGGTATTAACCCATTTTTGCCTATCTTGGCTCTTCATGGATAAAGAAGGGCAAAATTGTTAGAAATCATGAGAATTAGAAACAATTTGATGAATTCATAAAAGTTTGAGAAAAGCTTAACAGTAATTCTTTTGTTTAAAAAAACAAAAAATAATACAAGGCCAAACTATAGCCAGCTTCATAAAAACTTAGATATAAATTATCTTTATGAATTATCTCATTCCTTTGAGGGAATGTTTGCAAAGGAGAGAAAAATGTCACAGAAAGTAGTATATTGTAAAGAGAGATATTTGGCTGAAATAACTGGGTATATTACATGATGAAATGCTGACGTACTTTGGATATCAGAATAAGTGGGTTAAAATACCATTTTTAAGGCTTATCACACTTGAAGCATGTAATAATTGTGTAGATGAGACTGATTCCTTAACAAGAAATACATGAACACCTTAGCAAGCGGTGACTACTTCTTGTTCCTGATCTGAGTCCTGTTCCTGTGTTCTCCTTCTTCTTACCTTGTTGTCACCTGTTAAGCCATTATCATCATCAGCTATGTTGTTCCATGACTTTTTGTATTTGTAATTATGTTTTAATTATGTAGAATTTGCCATCTTTAGATTTGATTGAAGTTCATAACTTACAGCACCATAATTTCAATTTTGCATTTTTTTATAGGTTCAGTTCTAATTTGCTCTTGCACTAATCCTTGCAGATAATGGAACTCTAAGAGCTGTTCAAATCTTCTAATTTCTCCAAATATTTCTGCCACATTATCCTTTTTAAAAAAATTTTATTTTGAAGAGAATAAAACCAAAAGAAATAAAACAGCCAATCAAAACAAAACAATGAATGTGATACAAGACTTCAAAACAAGATAAAAGGAAATCAATAATGGCTACCATAATGCCTCTCATTATGTTCAAAATTACTGCCTATACCATCAGGCATAATAAAATCAAACAAAACAGAACAGAATAAAACCAATCAAAACAAAACAATGAATGTGATACAGGACTTCAAAACAAGACAATAGGAATACAATAGTGGCTACCATAATGTATTTTGTTGTCTTCGAAGCAGCTACTTTTACCATCAGACATATTAAAATCAAACAAAAAATAGAATAAAATCAATCAAAAGAAAACAAGTAAAGCAATACAGAACTTCAAAACAAGACAATAGGAAATCAATAATGGCTACCATAATACATTTTGTTATTTTTGAAAAGGCTGTCCATGCCATCAAATATAACAAAATCAAACAAAACAAAGCAGAATAAAAACAAACTAAAAAGAAAAATGAAAACAATACAGGGTTTCAAAACAGGACAATAGATTAACAATGGCTACTGCCTTCCCTTTCAGATACTTCCTCCCCATTCACTTTCACAATATCTGTTGTGCATTTTGGATCCCACTAACTCCTTTAGTTTTTTATACTAGGGAGACAACACAATGTTCACTCATGTGACTGAACCATTTCACCCATGAGCATGATCTCAAGTTGTACCTATTTACCTACAAGAGCCTCAGGGTTATCTTTCTTTATAGCTGAATAGCTTTCTATTGTATAAAAATGCCATATCTTTCTTTTCCATTCTGCAGTTGACGGGCAAGCTACCCCTGCTCTCTTTGTAGTTCACTGTCACATAAAGCATTGTTTTTTCTCCTTTGACTTTTAGTCTATGAATTTCCTTTTGAGTTAAATGTATTTCTTGAATAAAGCATATTGATGGGTCCTGTCTCCTGATCCACTCTGCCTGTGTTTCTTTCTATTGGTGAACTGAGGCCATCTGCATTAATGGTCATGGCCAGTATGCACTGGCTTGTCTCTGTTATGCTATTTTCCTTGTGTTGGTTGCCTATTTTTCCTTCCACTCAATTGTCTGCCCCACTCATTGATTCCCCTTCTAATGCTGTTCCTGGAACCATGGTCTTTTTTATGTCTTTCTAGAATGTCCTTCAGTATTCTCTGTAGGCTTGATGGTCATGAATTCCTTCAGTTGTTCTTAGTCATGGAAGTATCTTGTTCATCCATTAATTTTGAAAGATAGTTTTGCGGGGTACAGCAGTCTGGGTTGGAAGTTGTTTTCTTTCAGGACTTGAAAAACTTCACTCCAAGCTCTTCTTGTGTTGATGGTTTGTGTTGGAAATCTGTCATGATTCTGATGGGTTTTCATTTATAGGTGATGGGTTTCTTTTCTCTAACAGTTTTTTAAAATTTTAGTAACAGAATAAAACCAATCAAAACAAACCAGTTTAAAAGATACAGGACTTCAAAACATTATGAAATCAACAGTAGTTACCATAATGCCTTTTGATGTCTTCAAAATAGCTGCAAGTAACTTTGAACATAGTATAAATAAAACAGAACAGAATAGAATAGAAACAATAAAAACAAAACAGTGAATGTGATAAAGGATTTCAAAACAAGCCAATAGTAAATCCAAAATTGCTGCCATAATATATCTTGCTATCCTTAAAATAGCTTCTCCTACCATGGAATTTAACATAATCAAATGAAGCAAAAGAGAATAAAACTCAACCCAGCAAAACAATGGAAATGATATAGGTCCTCAGAACAAGACCATAGGGAATCAACAATGGCTAGAAACCTCAGAAGGAGACCCCCCAGATGATACACTGCTTAGAGATATTCTCTGAACCTGTGATCAGACCACTGGCCCTAGACCTGCAATGTTAGTGAAACACAGAATATTTGGTTCTTGTGCTGAATTTCTGGGATCTTGATTATTATATGTCTAGGTGTAGGTTTATTTTGGTTATGGCTATCTGGAGTTCTATAGGCCTCACTTATCTGAATGTCACATCCTTTTCCCATGCTTGGGAAGTTTTCTGCTATTACGTCTGTAAATAGACTTTTCGTGTCATTTGTGTTGACCCCTGCCTCTTCGCTGACACCTATTATTCTTAAATTATTTTTCTTTGTGTCATCTTGTAGCTGTTGAATTGTTATTTCCTAGTTCCTTGTTATTTTTAAGAGATCTTTCCTTTCACAATTGCAAGCTGCACACCTGTCTTCAAGGTCTGAAAGTTTATCTTCAGTTTCTTTCAAGTGGTTTTGCCAGCTTTCAATGGAGTTTTTAATTTCCTGGGTATCTATTTGAATCTGTTTCAGGCATTCTAAATCTCTCTTATATTGTTCATTTACAGTTTCCTTCATTTTCCCATGGTCCTCTATTTTATTATCTATGTCTTCTTTAGAGATGCTTAGTAATTCTTTTATTAAGTTTTTCATTTCTTCTTTTACCTGAGATAGTATTTCTGTTCTAATTCCTTTTAGAGCCTCAAGAAGTTGTTTCTTTACTTCAGTTGCCCTCACTTGAGAAACTTCAGGTTGTGACTCCTGATCTCTTCCATGTTTTCATCTCCTGAATTTGCTGTGCTTAAGTCAGAGTCTAGAGTCTGCCTTTTGCTTCTTTGTCTTGATATTTTCCTGGGTTCTTTCAAACAAGTGAGTAGTGGGGCACTTCTTGCATTGGCTACAATTTCTCTGAAACATGACTGTTTGGTTCTCTTGGCCTGTGCTGGCAATGGGTAGTCAGTGGTGGCCACTGGGTGTGCTGGTGCAGAGCTGGCTGCTGTTTTTCCTAGCCCCTGCTGGCTACCTGGGGCAGGAATTGCCTGGATGGCTGCTGGAGTGTGCTCAGGGGCAGGACCTGCCAGTGCCTTCTGGACCTGAGCTGGTTAATGGCAGGAAGCATCTCCATGGCAGCTGGAGTGCACATGGGGAGACAGGGTCAGTTGCTGCCTCTTGGCTGCCATCATTATCCTTAAACACAATCTTCTCTCTGTACTGCCTATAGTGTGAAGGGATCTGTATATATTCCTGCCTCCTGTACAAAGTTGTAGTCTCTAGAAAACACTCTAGTTAAACAGCCTGTAGTTCATATTTGCCACAATATGAAGTTTCATCTTTCTTCCATGTGCTGTTGGTTTGGTTTAAATTCCTTGCCATTTAACTATTTACTGAACTTTAATGAGTATATCACAATCACTTTTTAAAGTGCTCTGTGAAGTGAGATGAGTACACTGGTTTCTGTGGCAATAAAGATTTTTTTTGACCCCCCCCGCACACAAATGTACACACACACACACACACACAGATACACATATTTATTGCCAGTCACCTACTAGAGACCAAGCCCAACCACTAGCCCAGGTGTTGTGACTCTGAAGCCATCCACTAGCACCCCCCACCAATGAAAATAAAAAACCTTGATTGCTATGAATTTAAAAATATAGAATGTAGAGGGCATATTCCATTTGAACTAGAAGATAATCCTTTATTGAACCAGTTCCACATATTGTTTTAACAGATTCTGGGCATTTTATTTTCATAGCCAGGATCTATCACTTTGCTGGAGCATATGCTTTGGGGTACTCAATGCTAAGACAGGAAAGTTTCTTTTAAAAGGTGATATTAATTTTGTGAATGGGTTGATGTTTGTTTTACTGTTTGTTTGTCTCACTGATCACTTGTGTGGCATGTTTTGATTTGACTGTGCTAAGAATTTCTTTAAAAAAAGTCTGCCTAAGGGTAGTGGGGGTGGGTTATTGAGAGGCACTGACAGAAAATAATAAATTCATAGCAATATGATTTGGTACTGCCCTTTTGAAAAGAGCTGAAAAAAATGTCTTTCTTTCTTAGTATCATTTGCATGCCAGAGGTGACATCTAGAGCGTGTAGTGCACATCTTGGGGTTTTAATTGGTAGAAAGGATAACTACCTATGGACACAAAGGTTTTACAGCACTGAAAATACTGAAGTGCACAAGCTCACAGGACTTTACAAATGAGACTTTAAGATTAGCCAGGCATGGTGGCACATGCCTTTAATCCCAGCACTCTGGAGGCTGAGGTAGGAGGAGCATTGTGAGTTTGAGGCCGGCTTGGGCTACAACGTAAGCACAAGGCCAGCCTGAGCTACATAGTGCGACCCTGTCTCAAAAAACCAGGGCTGGGAGTTTGGCTCAGTGACTTAAGTGCCTTCCTGGAAGGCATGAGGTTGTGAGTTTGATCCCTGGTGCCACAAAAAAAAAAAGTGAGAGACTTTAAGATTAATTGCTCAGTTACACAGCATGATCTCAAAGTTTGATGTTAATCCAAGATAATCTGTGCCACATCTGGAACTAGCTTGAATCTTCTAAACTGTTAATAGGTTCTCCAATAATAAGTATGTCCTTCTTAAAATTTTGTACTCCAGACTTTTTGTGACTTTGATTCAGAGTTTAAATTCTTGAGTGGAATTTTTGGTAAATTTTGTGTTACTTAGTAGATTGAAGAAAGACATTCTTAGAGAAGGGAAGAATAGATTGTTAGTGCTTACTACTGGGTGGGTGCTGTGTGAGGCAGTTTACTTATATTATCCTACACAGTCTTCATAATAACTTTTCTCTTTTTCAAGGAAGGATAATTTTTTAAAAAGTACATTTGCCTTCTTGTTGAGATATTAAAAAATAATTTTGTTCTAAAAATGTGTTCTTAGACATAAAAACTTTGGGAAGTCACAGTCTCACTCCTGCTCACTCATCACATGAGTTTACCAAATTGCTAGATAATTGGGAAAGACTAACTCGCATGTGAAATTAACTAGGTTTTTAACCTCTAATTTTCTTTTTAGTAATGCCAACATTTAGTTTGCTGAGCCAATAAATTCAAGTTACTTCATTGATCAAAATTTGAAATTCATTTACAAATGATAAGATAATTCTGCTTGTCATAGTGTACAAGCAGTGGTTCTTAAAGGATTCTTGGGACTCTCTCAGAATATTTGCAAGGAGAAACTATTATCATAATAATACTAAAATGTTGTTTGCCTTTCTACTCTTATTTTATCATAGGTATGCATTAATGCTTTCCAGATGCCAGATGACTTGTGCTGGTGTTAGTGCTCTGACGCCTAATAGGTTGTTACTGAATTCTTGTGTTTAGTAGACTATGCTAATGTAGTAGTTGGAAGATATAAATATATATGTGGCTTGAGAAATTAACTTTTTTTCTTCATTAGTTCTACAGAGCTTTTGTGTTATTGTTAGTTACACTTTCTGTCATCTCTGTAAGTCACTATTATTATTTTTAAATGTTCAAAATTTTTCACTTGAGAGATGTAAGAAGTACAGTTTGTGACTTATTTTACAATAATATTAAGAAAAAAGAGTTTTGACTATTTTGTGAATAATAAAATTTTTAAAAATTATATTTAGTACTCAGTCCTGTATATTCTAAAAGAACAAATTGGTCAACTTGAGAATGTCGATCAAAGAGTGTAATGTTCCATGTAACATAAGTTTTGTAGATTTAATATACAGCACAGTGAATATAGTTAGTATGCTGTTTTATATAATGCACTAAAATGTTCCTACCCTTAGAAAATGTAACTATGGAACATAACAAATTTGTTAATTAACTTGATAATGATAGTCATTTAACAATTTGTATCAAAACATGTAGATTTTAAACATGTGTAATCTGTGTTAAATATACCTCAGTAAAACTTTTATTTTTAAATTCATAGTTTTATTTTAAGTTAGGTTATTGGCATAAAAAGAACGACAAGGCTTTTTAAAGCTCAGTATCATTGCAGTGAGAAGTTTGTTGATTTGTCTAAAGTTGTGGGAAAAAAAATGCAATTTTATGGGAGGAAAAATTTTCTCTAACTAAACGGAAAAATATTTTAAAAAAAAAGAAAAATGTGATGAAAACTATCTTATTCTTGGCTTTATAGATGTTAAAATTTTACTTTATTGTATATTATGAACTAGAATATGTTCGAATTATATTAAAGGTGCCAGTTATGTTGCAGCATCTTTCGAGATGTTAAGTGTAAATATGTGCTCATAAAAAGCAAAAATCATTTATTACAGTTTTTCAAGCTACAAATGTAAAATAACTGGAGAAGCTCATACAATAGTTTGGGGAGTTGACATTGCTGGATACCTGCCAGATGAAAAATCAGTACAAAAGGAAAACCATGACAATGCCAACTGGCTTGTTGAATTATTATTATTATTATTATTATTTGTGGCACCGAGGATTGAACTCACAACCTCGCACCTGTTAGACAGACACTTAAGCCACTGAGCCAAACTCCTAGCCCTAGTTTTTTGAGCCAGGGTCACACTGTGTAGCCCAGGTCAGCCTTGTGCTCGAGTTGTAGCCCAAACTGGCCTCGAAGTCACAATGCTCTGCCTACCTCAGCCTCCCGAGTGCTGGGGTTAAAGGCATGTGCCACCACTCCTGGCTTGGCTTGTTGAATTAAAGGCTCAGCTGTTAACCCGAAGGTTGAGTTAATATCTCAAAGACAGAGTTACACTTTGGGGTTTTGAGAGGATGACTATATAGCCATAGCTGGATTGCTATTTTGCTTAGGATTGTTTCATGTTTTGTCTAGGAGACCAAGAGATCACAAAACTAGTTAATAACACAAAGAAGATTTTATGTGTGTGCATGTGTGTGGGGGTGGGGGTGGGAGGACTCATTGGGAAACAAACGAGTAGTTCAAATATTCGAAGAATAGAAGTTATTCAACATTTCAAAGTTTTGAATTTCATGCTTTGTCCTAGTAAAATATTTTCTTTTTGTCTTTTTTTGTTATTTGTACAGATGGCACAAAAATATTGCTATGTAAAACTGCTCATGCCCTAGCAGAAACTTATGCAGTGGCACCAAATTATACTTATAGTCATTATATTCATCATCACCATGTGCTTTCAGTAAAATACGTATTTCATTTTATAATTTTTTTGTGAAACAAAAAAAATGATTACTTTTGTTAAATCTTCACCTTGGTATACATTTTAAACTAACCCATGGAGATATGCATATAACAGTTGTGCTTCAATTTAAGTATAATGGTTATGTCAAGAAAAAACACAAGATTGGTGTATGAGTTTGGAAAACTTTCAGCCTTTACAATGAGCTTTAGTATCTTTCCGATGTACTCTACTTTCTCATAAAATTGGAAGTGACATAATTAAATATGATTTTTTGATATTGTATGATAAAATACAACATTTGGAGGATCTGTACAATTGAGTGAAACAATATTTGTATTTGATCAGTTTATAGTATTATAAAATGATGCATGTGAAAAATATCTATGTAAATACAATATGGACCAGTAGATTTTAATGTAACAGAAAATGAAAAGTTTAGTGATAAGTTACTCAACATTGCCACTAACCTTTAAGAAATTATTAATTGTTGAATTTTTATGTATTACCAAAGAATATCCATAATTATCTGAAAAAGCTATTATATTATTCATTCCTTTTTCATCTACATGTCTGTGTAAGGATAGAGTCCCTTCATGTACAGTAGAAAACAACATATTAGAGAGCAGAAACAAATATTTTCCTGTTTGTATTAAACCAGATTTTTAAAATGCAAAAAAGCCATTCTTCATGTATTTTTTGAAAGATTCTAGTTGTTTTTTAGTCAGTAAGTAGAATACTATTTAACTTCTAGTAGTGTGAAGAGGTCCTCCTCCTACAGTGGAAATAAATTAGAAAATTTTTTGTTAGGTGATATAAAACATACCTTCCTCCTCATCCCAATACTCAGAAACTTGTCAGGAAATGGATGACACTTAAATAGTATAACAAAAAACTGTTTTACAAAAAAAAAAAAAGACCCAAAAAACAAAAACAACAACAACAACAACAACAAAAAACCTCAATAAATACAAATATAATCAATGGAAATGAAGAGATGGTGAAACCTGTCAAACCTAAGGAGGGAAAGATGGTGTTTAGCCTGAAGGATCAATAAGATGGAATATTTTCCAGAACCTTGAGAAAGTGTGCTAGCCATACATTTCATTAGATTGCTTTCTAGAAATGTTTTGTCAAATTCATTCTAGGTGTTTGTTTTGGAAGGTTCTGGTTTCTCTGCACACTCAGTAGCAGTACTATAATTCTTTGGATCTTCTGCTATATAACCTATTGCACATTTATCATTACAGATGCCGGTATCCACTCCTTTTTGTCCTGCTAACACGACCTCTGTTTTCCTTTAGAACTACTCTTTCCAAACTCAATTTCAGTGTGAGGGACTTAACATCCTCCCAGGTCCAGGCACGGGCAAGTGATTTGTCCACTTCATCAATGTCCTGTATTTGTCTAGCCACAAGTATTGGCTCAAGAAGGATCACATGACTCTGCCTATCCAGTTAAACCCAAACCCTGGGTTATTACTGGAATATGAAATAGCACTTCTCCCCCATTGTCCTCCCAAGTTCGTTAAACTGGTGAGATGTAACTCTGATACTTTTAAAGACCACATGAAGCCATCTTGCCCAAGAATTTTGCCAATATAAAAGAAAGGAGGTGAGAGAAGGAAAGGTGAGTGACAGCATTCTGGGGACTATAATTTATGAGTTTCCCAAATTCAGTCATATCTGAAGAAGTCAATCTTCCTGAGCTCCTTGATTATACAAGCAAGAATATTTATGAGCAGTAGCAGTGGTACTTTGCTTAAGCTAGTTTGAGTCTGTTTTGATCACTTGCAGCAGAAATAATGCTCGTGAATACAGAAACTTCTGAAACACCCCTTGGTAATGGGTCAGAATCCTCTGGAACACTGCTGTGGAGTTATCAGTGCTGCTCTGCTTTCCTCCCACAAGGCATGTGGAGGTGGAAGACTTCTTTGCTCCTCCTTTGATATTATCTCCTCTGATAATATCTCCTCTGCAAAGAATACTTTTCAAAGGCCACATCGGCAAGGAGGGATGTTTAACAAAACTGTCTACATGAGGCTATTCATAAGCCAGAGCTCTCTTAGGTGTGCTTTAGAGATGCACAGATATTGGTGGAGGCCTGTTCAATGTAGCTCAGGGAGCCCTGAGGGGTTTCCACTGGTTTTTTGTGCTGCACATCAATGACCTCCAGAACCTGTTGCCAATGTATCGGCTTTGTCAAATGCTTCTGAACTAGAACATTTTTCTGCCGCAATTCATTCATTAGTTCCAAGAAATCCTTTTTGATAATGTACTCTCATTTCTGGAAAAACAACTGCAATCTTTTTTTGTTCAGAAAATCATTTTGTCTGTCTTGACATATCCAGAAACTTCTGGATACAGTGATTGTCTTAGTTACTTTTCACTCATTGCCGAGACAGAACACTTGACACCCAAAATTAGGGAAGGAAAGGTTTATTTCTTACAGTTTCTTGGGAGTTTCAGTCCATACTTAGTTGGCTCCAAGGCATCATGGCGTGGCGGGCTGCTGTTCATGGTGGCCACAACTGCAACTGTGAGGCGCACTGGTGAGAGAGAGCAGAAGTGAGCAAGAGGAAATCCCACCTCCTTTGCACTGTTTCTCAGCTCTGCCCCTGGGCGGTTGCAGCACTCACATCATCAATCCTGGCACTAGACAACAAACCTATCACAAGCAAGCACCAGATTCAGCCTCATAAAAAGTATATGAGGACTTGGGAGTACATAGTATATCACCAAATACTTTCCACCCCTGAGCCCCCAAGGACTCATGTACATTCTTAGAATAAAACATGCTTAGTCCCTCTCCAAAACTTGTCAAAGTCCTAACAGTTTCAGCACTGTTAAAAAGTTCAAGTCCCAAATCTCCTCTGAGATCTATGGCAAACTCTTTAACTGTAACACCCTGTACAAATGAAAACGAGGTTAAGCACTTCCAGCATATAAAGGCACAAGATAAACATTACCATTCCAAAAGTTACAAATAGGGGAATACAAAGCATTATAACCAAAGCAAGTTCAAAATCCAGCAGGGCAAACATTAAGTCCTGGATTTCTCCACTCAGCATCTGAAGCAATCTGGTTGCAAGCTCCAAAAGACTTGAGTGAATCCAGCCCTGTGGCACTTTCAAGGGTCTTAACTTCCATAACTTTCCTTGAATGATCCATGTTCCTTGGCTTTACCCTTTGCTTTACACATTGCTCTCTGCAGGTGAGGTGGAAGCTGCCTTAGCCTTTTTTTGTACTTAAAATCAGCACCACGGGGATGCCACCAAGGTCCCCTGTCAGCTGAAGTAGTAGCCAGGCTTTCCTCTCTCTTGGCTGTAGGGGTCGACTGCCTGGATCGCTGAGCTCTCTGAATCTGATTGTAAAGAACAGCTTCTCTATGCTGCCATTGTGGAATCTGGCATGGCCACCTCCATTTTGAAACCTCCTGTGGCCTCTGTCACCACTCCGGGATAAGGCATTACTGGCTTTTTCCTCTGAGCAAACTCTTTCACTTTTGAAGGCCTGAGGCTGCAAAGGGTGGAGGCCCCCTGCTTCCCGGGATGCCCCCAGACCATCTTTTATATTTCTTTGTTCCTTCTTAGCAATCAAGGTCTAGCTCCATCTTTATAGTCCACAGCTTCCTGGCCAAACACACAAGGTTTTAAATCACCATGCCAGGCTCCTTGCTCTTTATTCGCAACATAAATCTGGGTAAGAACCCCCAACAAAGGCCAGGCCACCATTTCAACATTAGATTTCCTGGAAATTTTTTCCACCAAACTAATTAGTCCTTTGCCCTTAATCTCAGTCTCAGGCAAAGTCTCTGGGCATGGGCAGAATGCAGACAAACTTTCTGCCAAGTTGTAACACACATCGTGTGGAGTTCAACAACCAATGTGGTCCTTCTTCCCAGCAGAAACCTCCTGAGCCTGGTCCTTACTGACAGGCTTTCTATCAGCCTTCTGGTCTCCTGAGCTCTGACCAGAATCTCCCATACAGAACAGTCTAAACTGTTCCAGCTCTATGAATTCAGGCAACATCTCTGAACTTTTCCAGACTCTTTCCACAAGAGCCTGGTCTGTACTGGCAGGCTTTCTATCAGCCTGCTGGTCTCCTGAGCTCTGACCAGAATCTCCCATACAGATAAACCTAAGCCGTTCCAGCTCTATGCATACAGGCAACGTCTCTGAACCTTTCCAAACTCTTTCCACAAGCCATTTCCAAAAGCTCTTGAACCACATGGTCAGGAATAGTCACAGCAATGACCCCACTCCTTTGGTACCAAATTCTGTCTTAGTTACTTTTCACTTGCCTGATGCCCAAAATTAGGGAAGGAAAGGCTTATTTCTTACAGTTTCTCAGGAGTTTCAGTCTATACTTAGTTGGATCTAAGGCATCATGGTGTGGTGGGCTGCTGTTCATGGTGGCCACAACTGAAACTGTGAGGTGTACTGGTGAGAGAGAGTGGAAGCGAGCAAGAGGAAATCCCACCTCCTTTACACTGTGTCTCAGCTCCACCCTGGGGCAGTTGCAGCACTCACATCATCAGTCCTGGCTCTAGACAACAAACCTATCACAAGCAAGCATCAGACTCAGCCCCATTAAAAGTATTTGAGGACTTGGGGATACATAGTATATCACCCAATACAGTGATCAATACTAGTTAAAATTTCTTCCTGATATCCTCTCTGGAAACATGAATGGCATTATTTTCATGAAATTCATACAAACGTCCCTTGCAAATGTTGGATTTGAGTAAAGAAAGAATAAGTGGAAAAGCACGCAAGCATATCAAGAATACTGACTATGACCTTATCCTCATTCATGAAAATGTTTATTTCTCATAATGTATTTTTGCTGCAATGAAAAATATGTAGACATAAGAACTTACTCTGTGGAGTTAATGACACTACAGTTTTTGAAAATCCTGTCTTTAAGCTGATAATGAAAATTTTTTTGAAGAATCTGCCTATCATCTGCCAAACAAAATAAATAAATGACCAAATTTTGGCAAATACTTTCATTGTGTAATGAAACTGAAATTGCATTTTCAATTGCTTTCATGTGAATGCACATACATATATCCTGGGCCTCGTGCATGTTAGATAGGCACATGCTCTACCACTAAGCTACATTTCTGGCTTATCATGTTTTTTTTTTAACCTTATGTAAGAAAGACATCACCTAAACAAAAATGTTGGCATTGCTTTTATGTGTGACATAAATTTTAACGGTAGGCATTAGTGCTCTTTTAAAATCTATGACCTTCTTCTGCTGAGGTAAAATATTCTTTAATAGTGAGAAGTTTTTTTTGGGGGGGAGAACTATATGTTCCATGCTAAGAATTTAGCTTTTAAGTAAAAAACTGGCATTAATGAGGAGAAGTATAACCTTATCTGCAGAGAACTGTTCTATTTTGGGAAACACAGCAGACCTGAAGGGAGAAAGCAGATCATGTCATTTAATGGCGATGAACATAAGTAATAGAAATTAATTATGCAAGCCAAAACAGTGAACGTAAGAAGAATGCACAGCAATTCATTAGTAGCGAAGTAGTGGGCAATGAGATTTAATATAACCGAGGTGTCTTCTTCTGTATAAAACCGGTCAGCAAAGTCCACAAAAGTGAAAGGCACAGATCTGGACTAGAGTGGCTGCTCAAGCTGCAAGAAAGTGTTAGAGGTTGATTAACGACTGTCTCACACAAAGATTCATTACAGACACAGATTGTGGTAGGATGAAAGGTGAGACAGTTTGTCTCCTGATACCAAAGAAACCACAAGTGATGATACTTGGTATACCGTTTGAGAAGCATAAGAAACTCTTAGTGGGTTTGAAGGACACTTGGTGGGATCTTTGACTACAGGAGTGCATATGGTATTCCTATGTTATGTAGATTTTATAAGTCTCACAGAAGTTTTGAACAGTTGGACTTTACCCAAGTGTCTAGTTTGTTAGCTTTAAATATTTCATCTCAGGCCTCATAAAGATGCTTCAAATTTTTTTAATGGATACAAAGACTTTTGAAAACTTGATAAACTAGCAGAACTTGTTTTGAAAGCCCTGATAGGCAATTTAAAATTTCTACTGTCACTATATGTGTGTGTGCATATATATATATATATATATATATATATATATATATCCTTTTTTTGGTACCAGGGATCAAACTCATGACCTCGCGCTTGCCAGGCAGGCGCTTATGCCACTGAGCTAAATCCCGGCCATCACTATACATTTTTTAAGATGGAAACAATTGATGAAATGACAAGGGCAACATTGTACATTATAATTATTTCTCGTTCATTTGTGGTTTACTGCTCTCCAGCTAGGACAACTGAAGGTGTTTCCACTAACAGCTAATTATGTAGGACAAAGCATAAGCTATAAGCATAGCAATTTCTCCTTACTACGTTAAGAATCATACATGTGATGTGCTAATAAGCCCTAAGAAATAGTATTGATTGATTAAATAAAAAGTATTAAGAAGTGTCAAAGTAGATTTAGTCTTCTGATAAACTGGTGTTACTAGATATTCACTATTTGAAATTTTCTAGTCATAACAGACATCATAAACATGTTTTATGCGTGATTCTAGGTATAGAATCCAAGGATTTCACACAGAGCTACATGCCCACCTCCACATGCCCACTCCACCTCCCTTTCAACTTTTTATTTTGAGACAAGGTCATGCTAAATCCCCAAGTTACCCAGTTTGGCCTATAAATGTGATTCTCTTGCCTCAGTCTCTCAAATGCTGGGTTTACCAGCATGCGCAACTACATCTGACTTGCAAATATAATAAATTCGTAAGACCATGTTTTAAATAGCTATCTTTTTCAGAACTTTAGAGCCATTAAGTTGAGAAGAAATCGAGAGATAATTAAGTCATAAAAAATGTTGCCCTGTCTCTGAAATATCTTTTTTTTTGTTTTATTGGTATATTTTAGATATACATAATGATAACATCTATCATAGGAAATTTGTACCTGTACATGATATATCTTGCTTTTAATTTTTATTCCATTACCCTACCCAAAATATTTTAGGTCAATAATGAAGGAGCTGTTAATGGTCAACTTTTACTGAGTAAGACTTACATGGTGATCACTAAGCAGAATGATTAACTCTAATATTCATAGCAACTCTTTGAAATAGGGATTATTATTATGATTCTCAAAGATGAGGTATCTTTAGCCTATGAAATTTTTTATCTATAGATAAAAAGCTAGTTAAGTAGAACTTGAACCCAGGCAGTATGACTTTGAAGCCCAATTTCTTAACCACTTCGCTTTTACTAGAAAATATGGGTAATTGAAAAAAGGTATGAGCACAACTGAGTCTTGCAATTTGTAGAAACCAGGATAAATGAGGACTAGAAGAGTTGTATTCTAGATTTTTCAATGTGAGTTAAGATCATTATTCATTGCAGACATTCTCATGATCTGGAAAATATCAAGATGAGGAAGAAAAGAAGGAAAGCTCCAAAAAAGACAAAAAGGGGAATGTCAGTGCTAGGAAGACACTGCTAAGAAACTCAGTTTTTCAATAATTATTTGTGAAACATTTTCTCCTCTGAAGAAAAGTCATAAAGACCAATGGAAAAATGAAAGTTACATATACTTACTTAGTGATATTTGATTAACAGCTGTCTTTTCTTCCATAATACAAAAACTAAGGGTTGAGCGTCACATTTCAGGAGTGAATCCTCACTAGCTGCACAGAGGATCTGAACTCTGCCCAGTCCAGCATCCCAGAGCGGTCCATCAGGGGAACACTTGGTCAGCCTCACAGGACACAGAGATACTGAGCCTAGCCCAGCCCAGAGCCCCAGAGCCACTCATCAGGGAGTGACCAACATAGCTGGAGGGTCTTGGAGAATTTGAGATCTACCCATCAGAGCAAAAGCCCCCTGCTCCATAGTTCAGGAGTGTGGCCACATGGCAGGTCCTGGAGGTTGCAAACTCTGCCCAGCCAGGCACCATACATGGTGGAGCATGCTCTGGCTAACCCTGCACTCCAGAGGCTCTGAACTCCTTGCAGCCAGACTCAAAGTCCTGGTGTTGCTGCACTCTGGTGTGCACTCCATCTAATCACCTGGGTCCCAGAGATTCTGAACTCCACCCAGTGAGGAACAAGGCCCCAGTGCCACACCCTAGGGGTGCATCTCTGCTAGCCACCTCCTTTGTTGAGGTGCTGAACTCTACACAACCAAGCTCTAGGCCCTGGCAACAAGCTCCAGGGGTGTACCCCTGCTAGCTTCAGGGAGGATACAAGGTTTACCCAGCTCAGTATCCCAGAGAAACCCAACAAAGTACATCAGAGTAACACACCGCCAGCCTCCTAGGCCACAGAGCACAAGGACCTGGTGCCATAGTTTGGGGGTGTGCCCCAACTAGCCATGGGAATATTAGAGGATTGAAGCTCTGCCCAGCGCAGTGTTCCAGTGCAATACATCTGGAGGCTGCCTGCCCAGCCACATAGGTCCCAGAGGAAAATTACATAATAAAAGAGGAAGATGCAGTCTCAGTCCTTCAGCAAACCAAGAACAAACCCAAGAGACACTGAAATGGAAGACACTGGAAATTTTACAACTGATCTTTATGAAATGATAGCAACTGAAGTAAAGAGGAAATCAGATCAGAAATAATCTCTCAGGTAAAAAATGAAATGACAAACATTATGAAAGAAATGCTGTGTGTATCTAAAGAAGATCAAGATAAAAAAATAGAAGAATATAAGAAAATGATGGAAACTTTAAATGAACAGTATAAGATGGAATTAGAATGCATGAAACAAATTCAAAGGGATATTCAGGAAATTAAAAATTCCATTGAAAATTGGTAAAATCACTTGAAAGAAGCTGAAGATAGACTCTCAGATCTTGAAGATAGCATGGAAGCTTTTGATCACAAAAGAAAAGATCTCTTAAAAAAAAAGGAACCATGAAACAACAATTTAACACCTGCAAGATGATGCAAAGAGAAACAACATAAGATTGATAGGTGTGAATGAAAAAGCACGAGTCAATACTAATCACCTGCTTAGACTATTTGCAGAAATAATAGCAGAACATTTTCCAAACATGGGAAAGGAATCTGATATACAGATAAGTGAGGCATACAGAAGCCCAGTTGACCATAACTGAAAGAAATCTTCACCAAGACATATAGTAATTAGGATATCAGAAATTCAGCACAAGAACAGAATGCTAAAAGCTGTCAGAGAAAAGAAACAGATCATCTATGAAGGAAAGCCTATCAGAATCATGGCAGACTTCTCAACAGAAACCTTTAAGTCAAGAAGACCTTGGAATGAAGTATTTCAAATCCTGAAAGAAAACAACTTTCAACCCAGATTGATGTATCCTGCAAAACTGTGTTTAAAAATTGTTGGAAAAATAAGTTGCTTCCATGACAAACAACAGCTGGAGAAATGTATGGCAACCAAACCAACACTACGAAGAGTACTGAAAGACACTCTACAAAGAGACAAAGATAACTACAATCCCAACAATATGCTGTGCACAAGAAACACATTTAATTCAAAAGGAAATTCACAGACTAAAAATCAAAAGATGTAAAACAATACTCCATGCAACAGGAACTCAGAGAAAAGCAGGGGTAGCTATTTTGTTTGCAATGTGAACTTCAAACCAAGGATGATCAAAAGGGATTGTCTTGGTTACTTTTCCCTCATTGCTGAGACAAAACACCTGACACCCAAAATGAAAAAAGGAAAGGTTTATTTATCTTACAGGTTTTGGAGGTTTCAGTCCATACTCAGCTGGTTTGAAGGCAGGGTGGCATGGCACAGCACTGGGACAACACTTCAAGGCAGCAGCCAAGCAAAAGCAGCCAGAGTAAAAGGGGCAAGAGCAAGCCTCTTTTTCTCCCTTATTTTGTACACAGGACACCTCCCTCCAGGGTGCGTGCAGCATTCACGAATCTCCTTGCCTTCCTTTGCACAGGATAAGGATATTTACAAAGTAAGAACACTGGCTCCATACTGACTCTCTGTTAGACCTCTGACCTTCTCAAATTGACACAATGAACAGGTAATTGCTTGTGCTCTACACCCCAGGATGTAGAGCTGCTGAGTTACTTAATTAAGCATCTAGACTTCTCAAGTTGACATAACATACAAACCACAACAGAGATAAAGAAGGTCACTACATACTTGTTAGGGGAAAACTTGAAGAGGAAGAGATTACAATCATAAATATATATGCACCAAATATGGGAGCACCCAACTAGGTAAGACAAATCTTGATAGACACGGAAAGCCAAATAAACAATAATGCAGTTGTAATGGGAGACCTTAACAACCCATTGTTACAAAGAGACACATCAACAAAACAAAAAATCAGCAAAGAAATAGCAGAACTGAATCAAACTTGTGAGCAAATGAACCTCATAGATGTGTACCAAGTGTTCCACCCAACAGCATTAGAATACACATTCTTCTCAGCTGCACATGGGACATTCTCTGAAATAGACCATATATTATCCCATAGAACATGCTGAAGAAAATGCAAATGGATTAAAATTATCCAATACTTATTATCTGACCATAGCACAATAAAATTGGAAATTAACAGTAAAAGAAATTGCAAAACCTACATAAACACATGGAAATTAAATAACACTGTCCTAAACAATCAATGGGTCACAGAGGAAATTAAAGAAGAAATTAAACAATATCTACAATCAAATGAAAATGCAAATACAAATTACCAGAACTGTGGGATACAATGAAAGCTGTACTCAGAGGGAAATTTATAACATTAAACTCCCATATCAGAAAACTGGAAAGAACAAACATAAACAACCTAATGCTTCACCTCAAACTTCTAGAAAAAGAAGAACAAGTTAAGCCCAAGGCCCAAAGAAGGGAGGAAATTATAAAGATCAGAGCAGAAATTAATGCAATTGAAACTAAGAAAACAATGCAAAGAATTAATGAATCAAAGAGTTGGTTCTTTGAAAAAATAAATAAAATTGATGAATCCCTAGGCAAACTTATCAAAAACAGGAAAGAAAAAACTCAAATCCATGCAATAAGAAATGAAAAGGGTGAAATCACTACAGACCCTATGGAAATACAGATCAATACCTATTTTGAAAGCCTTTATTCTCATTGGTTCAATAACACAGAAGAAATGGACAGATTCCTAGAAACGTATGAATTACCAAAGTTGTATCAAGAAGATGTAAAACTGCTGAATAACCCAATTTCAGCTAATGAAATTGAAAACATAATTAGAACCTCACCAACAAAGGAAAGCCCAGTTCCTGAGGGATTCACTGCTGAATTCTACAAGAAATTTAGGGAAGACTTAATGCCGACACTCCTCAAACTCTTCAATGAAATTGAAAGGGAAGCAAGTTTCCCTAACTCATTCCTGGAAGCAAGTATCACCCTAATATCAAAATCAGAGAAGACCCAACCAAAAAAGAAAATTATAGGCCAATCTCCCTAATGAATATAGATGCAAAAATCCTCAATAACATAATAGCAAATAGAATACAGCAAGTTATCAGGAAGATTATACACCATGATCAAGTGGGATTCATCCCAGGAATGCAGGGATGGTTCAACATACGGAAATCAATACATGTAATATACTATATCAACAGAGCCAAGGACAAGAATCACATGATCATATCAATAGATGCAAAAAAAGGTTTTGGCAAAATCCAACCATCATTCATGATAAAAACCCTACAGAAAATCAGAATAGATGATCTCTACCTCAACCTGATAAAAGTCATAGAGCGGAAACCAATAGCCAGCATCTTTCTAAATGGACAAAACTGAAAACTTTTAACTAAAATCAGGAATAAGACAAGGATGTCCATTGTCACCACTCCTGTTCAATATAGTTCTGGAAACACTAGCCAGAGCAATTAGACATGAGAGAGAAATAAAAGGAATAAAGATAAAAAAGGAAGAAGTTAAATTATCATTATCTGCAGATGATATGTTACTCTACATAGAAGACCCCCAAAAATCCATTGAAAGACTTCTAGATGTAATAACCAAATTCAGTAATGTTGCTGGATACAAGGTCAACACCAAAAAATCAATAACATTCTTGTACACAAACAACAAAGTCACTGAGAGAGAAGTAGGGGAAACCATACCCTTCACTGCAGCACCCCAAAAAAATGAAATACTTAGAAATCAATCTAACAAAAGAATTAAAGAATCTATAGAGTGAAAATTTTATTACTCTGAAAAAGGAAATCAAAGAGGAGTTCAGAAAATGGAAAGATATTCCCTGTTCATGGACAGGAAGAACAAACATTGTGAAAATGGCCATTGTCCCAAAATTATTATACAGATTTAATGTAAACTCAGGCAAACTACCACTTGTATATGTCTAAAATTCATCTGGAACCTGAAAAGACCTAGAATAGCAAAGGCAATTCTGGACAACAAAGGTAAAGCAGGAGGCATCACAATCTCTGACTTAAAACTATATTACAAAGGTACTGTGATAAAAGCAGCATGGTACAGGAATAAAAACAGACCTGAAGATCAATGGAATAGATTAGAAGATACAGCCACAACTACAAACACACTCTGCACCTTATCTTTGACAAAGGGGCTAAACATGTACACTGGAAGAAAGGTAGCCTCTTTAATAAGTGGTGCTGGAAAAACTGGCTTTACACATGCTGAAAACTAAAACTAGATCCATGTTCAAAACCATAAACTAAGCTAAAGTCAAAATGGATTAAAGATCTGAATATTAAAACAGAGACACTAAACTTACTAGAAGACAAAGTAGGTAAAAATCTTAATGACATAGGAGTAGGCAGAGATTCTGTGAACAAAAGTCAAACTGCACAGGAAATACTTCCCAGAATCAACAACTGGGATCTCATCTTATTAAAAAGTTTCTGCATGTCAAAGGGAATCTCCAACAGAGTGAAAAGAAAGCTCACAAATTGGGAAAATATCTTAGCCAACTGTCCCTCAGACAAATGACTTCTATCTAAAATGTATAAAGGTTTGAAAAAATCAGGCCCCTAAAATTCAAGAACCCAATCCAAAAATGGGCATCTGAGATGAATATGCGCTTTTCAGAGGAAGAAATACAAGTGGAAAATATGAAAAAATATTCAACATCAATGGTCATTTGGGAAATGCAAATTAAAACAACACTGAGATTCTGTCTCACCCCAGAAAGAATGGCCAAGATCAAGAAATAACCAATAACGCATACTGGAGTGTCGTGGGGAAAGAGGAACGCTTCTGTACTGTTGATGGGAGTGTAGGCTGGTGCAACCACTGTGGAAAGCAGTGTGGAGATTTCTCAAGAAGCTAGGATTAGAGATTCCATTTGACCCAGCTATCCCACTTCTGGACATTTTCTCAGAAAAACTGAAAACATACCAAAGTGATATATGTGCACCTATGTTTATAGCAATAGAAATTGTAATAGCTAAATCTTGGAAACAACCCAAGTGCCCACCAATCAAAGAGTGGATAAAAAAGATGTGGTATTTTTGTACAATGAAGTACTACTCAGCTAACAAGAAAGATTGCATCAAGACTTTTGTAAGTAAATGGACACGACTTGAGACCATATAAATCAAACTCACATGTGTAAATACCATATTGTCTCCCTAGTGTAAGAAACTGAAAAGGTATATAAGATCCAAAATTTACAATAAATACTGTGTAATGTTAAGAAACTGCACAAAGAGCAAAAGTAATTGGGATAGGGGAAAGGAGGAAAGAAGGAAGGGAAAAGAAAAAAGACATAAATTTGTATATATGTATATATTAAATAGTTAAAATGACTATACTACTAAGTGTATTAGTTATTTAAAAAGAACAGTTAATAGTCATATGATTAGATTGGTTTTACATGTCTATCTCTGTTAATCCAAACAACCCCATTTGAAGGTAACAATATGCAATATTACAACCATTGTCAAATTTCTATCATCTTGTTTTGTAAACCTATGTTACTGTGTTGGATTTGTTTTTGTTTGTTTGTCTCTTTTGCTTTTGTTTTTCTTTTGTGTCTTTTTTCTTAAATAAAAAAAAACTAAGGGTTAATTCTGCTTGCATTTATGTGCATATTTGAATAGTAAGAATACATTTATAACTGCAGAATATAATTTGAAAATTAAATATGTTTAAGAATAAGAATAGGTGAGACTCTTCATGAAAAAATGCTTCATTATCAAAGACAATTCTGACTTTAAAATCATTAAATATTGTTATTGTAGTACAATTCTTTAGCTTCTTAAAATGGTTATGAATAATGGCAAAACTATTAATAATTACGACAAAATATCTACTATTTAGTGGTTATCTAAATAGTAGATATTTTAGTCACTTTCTTAGGTGATGTATATAAATTCTCATGTACAATTTACAATCATCTCATGTGTTAGGTATTATTCATATCACTTCACAGATGAGGAAACTAAGGCTCAGTGAATGCCTAACTTGCCCATAGCTGTGTGCCTCAAACCTCAATCATTTGCTTTCTCTCTTTGTATTTGGCAACATTGGTAAATTTATTATCTTCAGATACAATAGAGTTTGATAATAAAGTCACTAGTTTTTAACAACAGTAGTTTTTAACAGCAAAACAATACTCACTGAGATAAAAGTAAAGCAAAATAATTGCAATTATTCTCAGAAAATTATTTAGGAACGATCAATGACAATCTGGTAAAATTCCATTGTCTAAAAAAGATCTATATTAGAGCAGCTTTTTTCCTCCTAAAGGTCTACCCAGCTACAAAGACATATACAAATATGGTCTTTTTTTTCTTTTCTTTTATTTCTGGATTGTATGTATAGATAGAAAAAGGATTCTGCTTAGTGTCTTAATTGCTCTATCTCAGAAGTACATTACTGAGCAAATATATCACTTAGAGGAGAAAACAGTGATAATAGAATTTTCAAAAATTAATTAAAACTGCCATTCACAAGTGAGTGTTTTCACTACCTAGAAACAAAGGAAACATTTTTTAATATGGCAGCAGTTAAACACAAATACCCATACTATTTTTCTTATTTTTGAGTCTGCCAACATGTGCTGTGACATGCTGTGTGAAAGGACTGTTTTTCTTGTAGGTGGAGACCCAGCCAGCTTTGGTTGGAGTTGTGGGTGGGGAACAGTGTGGTTGGCCTTCTATGAATGTTGATAACTTAACATTGACAAATGATCACATTATCATGAATCAGGATGCTTGATATGAAGACCTGCATAGTCACCATGTAGCCCCTGGCTTTAAATTTGAAGTGTTCCAGAACAACCATATATAACAGGCTTAGTGAAAGGGGAGAAATGACATGGATATATGGACACTAAGTTTAAATTATGCTTCTGTCATGAAAATCACTTCACTGATTTTAAAAGACTGCAAATTTCATCTAGTTATTCATGAGTTGAAATAATATAGCAAGAATGAGAATAAAGAAGTACTCCATACACACATACATCTTGATGTCCCTGCCTGGCTATGTGGTATCTACACCTAATGGTCATAATTTTTTTAAAAAAGAAAATTGCTCTTATCTCAGTGACCTCTGTGACTTACCAGGCATATAAGTGAAACCAGGAAGCCCTTACACATGCAGTTATGGGCTATATAGAATCACCAAATCAAATAATTAGATAATAGCTCTTTTAGTGTTGCCCAAATATGCTGTTGGGTCTGATGTTCTTAGAGCATCTACCACAATCTTGGATGCTGTGAAGATGTTCATCGTCCAACTTTTTAAAAATTCTGCATCTCTTGTATAAGCTTTATTTTCTCTTAATCTAAATGCAACTACTTCTTTCACATGACATAACAACTATTGGCAGAGTCCAGGTTTTATATAATAATGGCTTCTACTCTCAGAATGAACTAAATCAGTCTCCCAGTTTCAAGTTGAAATATCCTAGGGGAAAACTTTAATAGGTTACTCTTTAGTTAAACAACTTTTAAAAAATGGAATAGTCTCATGAGATTACCACACAGATATTCATAAGTTGGAGGTATCAGTGTAGATTCGAAGGTAAGTAAAAAGGTGAGGAGTGGGCAGATCATCATATGCTGTCCCTGCTGAAGAGTCCTCCTAAGAGAAAGAAAGGTGATTACTAAAGTTTGTTGGAGATCACAGCATCAAATAAAACAGACTGAAATCTCTGTCCTCATGAAGGTCCCATTGTAAGACTCAATGTTTAAAAAGTGCTTTGTGTGGCATCATCTGACAGTACTATTCCAGTAGGTGGGACTACTCCAAGAAAACAAAATAAGAACAACCCTTCTGTCTTCCAAGAGTTCATAGTCCACACAACAAAGTGTAAGCAGAGACAGAAGAGAGGGAACAGGTCTAGGGCACTCCTATGCACAGTTATCAAGGAGGAAAATGGGGAGAAAAAAGATTCTAGAAATCATTCTATCTCCCTGATACCCCTGACCCCTCACCATCATTCCGAATAGTGCAGCATGAGCAAGGCTTCCTGGGAGAATCTGGGTCATGCGCTGCCCTACTGTGCTTTGCCAAGCCTAAGGCCTGAGCAGGACGACTCAGCCTTTGCTGCTAGCCTGTCCTCCTCAGGTTGTGCTTTCTAAACACTAGGATGCAGGGAGCCATGCACTAGCAGTTTGGGCAGTACCCATTTGAGTAATCACAGTCAGCCTGTGGTGAATCCCTTCTCTTAGTTGCATTTGTAAAACCACACAATTCTGGGTTTAATGCACTTGGGTTTCATTGCCACATCCATCAATCAGTTTCAATCACTT
>RJWM01021004.1:6323-36311 GCA_004363535.1 Dasyprocta punctata
AAAAAAAAAAAAAAAAAAAAAGATGTATCAAAATGATGCTTCTCTTTGGTAATACTCACAGAAATGCAAATTAAAACAGTTAAAACACATTAGCATATATTTAAATTTGATACATTGAATGTTCATAGAGATTCAGGGAAATGACCGCTCCCATTTAATGATGATATAAATTGGTGAGGACTTTTTGGAAAGTAGTCAATTTGAAAATATTTATTAAAATACAAGATACAGGGGCTGGGGATTTAGCTCAATGGCAAAAGCACCTGCCTGGCAAGCGCAAGGTCATGAGTTCAATCCCTGGTACCAAAAAAGAAAGAAAGAAAGAAAGAAAGACAGACAGACAGGATATAGCTGGGAATGGTGGCATAGGTCTGTAATTCCAGTTACTCAGAAGGCTGAAGTAGGAGGATCACAAGTTTGAAGCCAACCTGAGCAGTTTAGCAAGACTGTCTCAGGAATAAAAAAGGTTTGGGGTATAGCTCAGTGGTAAAATACTTTCCTAGTATATGATGACCCTGGGTTCAATCCCTAATACTACAAACAATATATTTGTGGATGTGTGTTTGTGTGTGTATGGGCGCACATGTGTGTGCCATTTGGACACTTCTCTTCCCAAGATTTAGCCCTCAGATATGCTCATACATAAGCACAAAGATGTATATGAAAGTATGTATAAGACAGTTTATAGTAATATTGTTTGTGATAGCAAAAAATGAGAAACAGTATATAAATATTAATAGAGAGGTAGTCAAACTGTGGTGTACTCATACTCTAAAATATGGTATATCTGTTTAAAAGTCTAAAAAAGGCATTTAGAGAGCTGGGTGTGGTGGTGGTTGCCTGTAATCCCAGTACTCTGTAGACTTGAAGCAGGAGGATCACTGAGAATTCAGGGCCAACCTGGGATACATAGTGAGTTCAAGATTAGCCTGAACTACATAGTAAGACCTTGTCTCAAAAAAAAAAAAAGTTAATTATTTAATTAATTTAAAAAGCCATGCAAAAGTGAAAAGAGTAGATTGAGTGTAGTATATGGCAAGATCCCATAGTAGATCTTTTTTTTTTTGGTGGCACTGGGATTGAACTCACAACCTTGCACCTGCCAGGCAGGCGCTTAAGCTACTGAACCAAACTCCCCCTGGCCCTAGTTTTTTGAGACAGGGTCACACTATGCAGCTTAGGCCGGCCTTGTGTTCACATTATAGCCCAAGCTGGCCTCGAACTCACAACGTTCTGAGTGCTGGAATTAAAGGCACGCGTCACCACGCCCGGCCATAGTAGAAGATCTTTGAGCATTTGTTACTCAAATTTCTTTACTTAAAAAGCTGTGTAGAGCCCGGCGCGGTGGCACACGCCTTTAATCCCAGCACTCGGGAGGCTGAGGTAGAAGGAGCCTTGTGAGTTCGAGGCTGGCTTGGGCTACAACGCGAGCTCTTGGGAAAAGAGTTTGGAAGCGTCTTAAGCATCTTACAAAGCTAAACATGAAGTTACCATGTGACTCATGAATTGCACTTTGAGATATTTATCTTGGAGAAATGAATATTTGTTTACACAAAAATTTATACAAGAATGTCTCAGCTTACTAGTGAAAAAGTGAATGTCCTTCAGCAGGTGAATGAACTGGTACATGCATATCCTAGAATACTCAGGAATAAAAAGGAGTAATCTCAAGGGCATTCTTCTGAGATAAAAGCCAATATCTACAGTGTAGCATGATTCTATTTGTATTAATATCCTTGAAATGATAAAATTAGAAAAATGCAGAACAGACTAGTGTTTGCCAGAGGCGAGATGGGTAGATGAGTATGGTTATAAAACAGGCAATGTGAGAGCACCTTGTGGTATTGAAACTTTGCTATATCTTGGCAGTAGATATATATACATGATAAAGTTATATAGAACTAAACTTATACAAAAATGAAGTAAAATTGAGGAATTCTAGTAAAAGTAATGGAACATATCAGTGTCAGGATCCTGGTATAATATTGTACTATAGGTTTGTAAGATTTTGCCATGTGGAAAGCTAAAAGGTTCAAGTAATCTCTCTCTCACTCCCCCTGCCCCATGGAGCTGCACTCCTAGCCCTACAAATGATCTTTCTATATTATTTCTTATGAGTGCATATAAATCTATAATTAAAAGAAATCAATTTTTTTTTCGGTCTTTTTGAGGCCAGGTCTTGCTATGTAGTTCAAGCTGGCCTTGAACTTACTTTGTAGCCCAGGCTGGTCTCAAACTTGCAATGATCCTCCTGCCTCAGCCTCCTGAGTGCTGGGATTACAGGCATGTGGCACTACGCCTGGCAAGAAATGAACTCTTTAGTTAAAAGAAATTGTAAAAGTGATGTCAAAGTTGGGCATCACTTGGCAATAAGACAATTACTGAGGATGATGGCATATAAAGATGCTTCAAAGAAGTTGATTTGAATATCAAAGGACTAAGGAAAGCCCTTTGGAAAAAATCAGTGAAACCATCAGTTAATTTTATCATAATGACCCAGTTAATGACATGCTATGAAGGCCAATTTTTAAAAAAATTTTTGTTTATTCTAATAGGTTGTGGTTATAATAACCTAAATTTAGCTAAAATAAATGAACCTTTTTTCAAGTTTAGTTTTATTTTTAAGATCTCAAAGCTACTTTTCATTCTGCTATAAATAATGATGAGACTTCATAAGATCTTTATATAATTATATCCATATATCAGCAGTTTTTCTCCAGGATAAGTACCCACAAAGTGGTTACTAGATTGAAAATTATAGCAATTTGCTAAGGATTTTCTGTGTATGCCTGAATGTCCCACTATAAAAATCTTGTCAGTTTATATTCTTATCACTAGTATGTGAGAGTATTGCCTGTGTACTTGTGCTTATTATTTTTTGAAAAATCATTTTCCAGTTTGATAGGCAAAAATGTTATCTCTTATTAATTTGCTCTTTTCTGGACTGATAGATTTTGTTTGTCTCTTTGAAACAGGGTCTTACTATGTAATTCAGACTGGCCTTGAACTCACTCTGTGATCCAGTCTGACCTTGAACTTGTGCTGATCCTCCTGCCTCAGCTTCCTGTTGCTGGGATTACAGGAGTGCATCATCATACTCAGCCTCTTCTAGGTTTTTAATGAGGTTGAATACTTTTTCACATTCATAGTGGCCCTTTTTCTTTAGGAATAGTATCACAAAATTTTTTCCCCTTAAGGAATTACTTGGTCTGAATTGCCTCTAGAGGAAATACAAAGATTGAGTAATAAAGTACTTTTTAGTAATTTCAATAAGTTTTGGGCAGTTGTTTCTTTGCTTGGAAATCAAAATTACAGTATTTTCAGTTCTTTGTTCATTTTAATTGCTTGGAAATAAACCTTATCCCAAACCTCTGATACTGCTGTTGCTAAAAGTGATTGAAAGTCTGAAATTGTGACTCAGTTGCTGATTTTTTTGCTTATTTTAGGCAGATCTTGCTTGGACTACCAGACTCAAGAGACCAAATCAAGTCTTTCAAAAACCCTTGAACAAGTCTTGCATGACACTGTTGTCCTCCCATATTTCATTCAATTCATGGAACTTCGGAGAATGGAACACTTGGTTAAATTTTGGTTAGAGGCTGAGAGTTTCCACTCTACAACTTGGTCCCGAATAAGAGCACACAGTCTGAATACAGTGAAGCAGAGCTCACTGGCTGAGCCTGTCTCTCCATCTAAAAAGCACGAAACAACAGCATCTTTTATATCTGAGTCCCTTGACAAGAGGTTGGAAGATTCTTGTCCTGCCCAATTGCTTATGACTCACTCAGAAGGAATTGAGCTGAATAATAGAACTAACAGCAGTCAGAATTACTTGCTGCTTTCCCAAGAATGTGACAGTTCCCATTCTTTCCATCTTGAAATGGCCAGAGCAGAAACTCATCCAGCTTCCATGGAAACTCAAGAATCCTCCTCTAAACTAACAATAGCCAGTAGGAACAGTCCCTCTTCTCCACTGAAAGAATTATCAGGAAAACTAATGAAAAGTAAGTATGTGATTTTGTTGTTTCTCTTTTTTTACAAAGCAGAATTGGAGAAGAGAGAATTGGAATAGTATCTTTTTTTTTTTTTTTTTGGTCTTTTTGAGACAGGGTTTCACTGTGCAGGTCAGCTGACTGTGAACTCACTTTGTAGCCCAGGCTGGCCTCAATTTGCAATGATCCTCCTGTCTCAGCCTCCTGAATGCTGGAATTACAGGCCAGGTGTGGGCCACCACGCCCAACTGGAATAGTATGTTTTCTCCTCTAAGAGTTTACAAGTTTGGGAGGAGTGGATGGAAAAGGAATCAGAGGGCTAGCTAGAGTGACTATATCTACTCTAAGAAGTGTGTCAGCAGAATTGACAAATGATGCAGGATCAGATAACCTGCTTTTCCTTTTCACAGACTTGGAAATCAAACCATTATCTGGGGAGTGGTTTTGTTTTTGTCTTAACTTTGATTTTGTGGAGCACAGAGATATGCCTGTGATTACAGCTATTTGGGAGTCCAAGGGCAAAAGGATCACAAGTTGGAGGTGAACCTGGGCAACATAGTACCTCGTTAAAAAAAAAAAGGAATTGTAGTTTTCTTTTATGTACTTTGCTGATAAATTTTTTAAATTATTTTTTAATTGCCTGTAGCTGCTGCCAGTAGGTAATGTTTATTGAGTTCTGTGCTAAGTGTTTGGATTTTATTTAATAGTTAACACTTATATGAGGTCTGTATTATCCTGTTTACATTACACATGAGAAAACTATGATTTAGGTTAAATAATTTGCTCTAGGTTATAGAGTAAGTAATGAGTTAGAATTGTAACTAAGGCCTTTTGACCACAGCCTCTTTCTCTTTCGCTCTGGCTCCTTCCTTTCTTGTAGGATGTCAGTTTAGAAGCATTCTTATTCCTTATTTATAGAATTCTAATCGAACAGCTTCTGTGTTTTCCTCCTCTTTTATCTTAACTATTCTGTGTGTGTGTGTGTGTGTGTGTGTGTGTGTGCAGTGTGTTTCACGTTTTGTTTCTCAAATGGCTAAGTGATTTTTTCAACTCTTTTAGCTCATTAATTCTTTCTAAAGGTGATCTACTTTACGATTGAACCAACTTTAGCTTTTATTTTGTTTCTTTTTTGATACAGTTTCACTATGCAGTTCAAGCTGGCCTTGAACTCACTTTCTAGCCCAGGCTGGCCTTGAACTTTCAGTGATCCTCCTGCCTGCAGCCTCTTGAGTGCTGGGATTACAAGGCTACTATGTTATTTTCATCATAAAGTTACTCAATTTTAAATTATTTTTTCCCTTTTCTTTAAATTAGCTTGATCATTTTTCATAGTTTCTTGTTTCTTTTACCCTTCATTTCATCTTCGATTCCATCTTTTATTTCTTTAAATTTATTAAACATATATTTAGTGTCTAGTGTACTCTATAATCTATAGTTTTGTGGTTCTGATTCAGTGTGTCCTTATTTCTTCAGATCACACTCTTGTTGTATGTGATTTCACTGGTTTTTGACTGTGAATGTGTTTGTGAAGCTTTACCATCATGCTCTAAGCTTGGTCAACCACTTGTGTTGTAAAATTTTACCTATGGGTGTTCTTTAGCTATACTGTTTTTTGTTTGTTTGTTTTTTTGTCAGTACCCGGGGATTGAACTCACAACCTCATGCCTGCCAAGCAGGCGCTTAAGCCACTGAGCCAAACTCCCAGCCCTAGCTATACTGTTTAAATGAGGTTTCAAGTGTGTTTATATTTGCTTTTGCCATATACCTGGGACCTACTTCACTACCCTACTGATAACAGTTTAAACTATTTTTTATTTTTATTTATTTTTTCCCCCATACCCTAAATCCATGGGAGTACAGTCCTGGTCAGGAATTGTCCAAGGAGATTTTTTTCTTTTTGGCATCAACGTACTATTGTTTACCCATCTGAGACTGTTGTTTTTTTTTCTCTCCCCCCTCAGTTAACTCACCCAAGATAATACCTTTGGGATTCTGACCTTAGGCATGGTTTTATCCTAATTTTCTTTGTTTTGCCCTTTAAAGTACAAATGTCCAGTTTCCAGAAGTTGATTTTTTTCCTTCAAACGAGTGCCTCTGCCTTTCACTTTTTTCTGTCTGGATTTGCAGTGGTTCCCGCAAAATCCAAAAGTTTTGGTTAACTAGAGTTATTTTTTAACTGAACAAAACATGGCCCTTTTCAGGATATTTTAAACTTTGGAATTTTGTTTCTTTTACAGGTATAGAACTATTTATAAGTTTCTTCAGTTTTAGTAGTTTGTGGCTTTCAAGGAATTATTGCATTGAATTGTCAAATTTATGTTCCTTTTTTTTTGGTACCAGGAGTCGAACTCAGGACTTTGCGCTTTCCAGGCAGGCGCGTAAGCTGCTGAGCTATATTATGTACTTCCCCCTGTACACTTCGAATCATCTCCTAATTCCTTGTACAATGTATGTGCCATTTAAGCAGTTGTTGTACTATCTCATTTAGGGAATAATGACAAGAAAGCATCCTCTTCGCCTTCAATACAGAAATAATATTTTCCAAATTAAAAAAAATTATGGGCATGTGTCTTAGTTACTTTTCAGTTGTTGCTGAGACAAAATATCTGATGCCCAAAATGAGGGAAGGAAAGGTTTATTTCTTACAGTTCTCAGGGGTTTCAGTCCATACTTAGTTGGCTCCAAGGCAGCATGGCGTGGCGGGGCCGCCATTCATGGCTGCCTCAAACAGCAAGGCGCGCTAACCGGGAAGAGAGAGAATGAAGACATGCATTCCTCCTGTCCTTACCCTGTGTATCAGCTCCACCCCTGGGCGGGTGCAACACTCACATTGCCAATCCAGCAGTAGACAATAAACCAATCACGAATGCCAGACTCAGCCGCGTCCAAATTACATGAGGCCTTGTGGTGGGGGGACACAGGATCAAACCAGTGCAGCATGTAATTATTTAAAGGAGTCCCCTATTAGCTTTCAATCTGTAATTTGTAGTGGTATCCATCTTTCCTTCTTGGTGGTTGGTAGTTGTAGTGTTTTTGTGTTTTCTTTGTCAGAAAGTAGAGGTTTGTCTGTTTTTTCAAAAACCCAGCTTGTGATTTTTTTGTTGTTGTTGTCTACTTTCTTTTTCTTTTTTCTTTCTTTCTTTCTTTCTTTCTTTGTTTTTTTTTTTTTTTTTTTTTTGTTACCAGGGATAGAACTCATGACTTTGTGCTTACCAAGCAAGTGCTTGATTCACTGAGCTAAATCTAAATCCCCGGCCCCTCTATTTTCAATTTATTGTCTGCTCTTTATTTTTTATTGGGGATTTTGGGTTTGTATATATAAGAAATGATCTCACTTGTCCAGACCAAAACCAACCAACCAAATAAACAAAAAATCCTAGACTCCAGAGGCAGCAAAGTGAGGCTTTTAATCCAAGCTCTTGCAAGAGTGGAGGCAGGCACACGCCCTTTGAGAAACTGAGTGTTAAGTAACTGGCATGATGGCCCTAGCTTCCAGACTTTTATTAGTACAGAGAAGTGCTGCATGGGTAACCTCAGTCATTGAGATTGCTGCACATGCATTTTCTTTTTTTCTTTTAGTTCTGAAGTTTCTGGTTTTTTTCTTTTCTTTCAACCTTCTGTTCCTCTGCTAAAACTATTTGTTTCAAGAGTTTGGTCTTACTTCTTTGGGCATAGTTTTTTTGTTTTTTGGGGGTTTTTTGGCAGCACCAGGGATCAAACTCACAACCTCGCATCTGCCAGACAGGCACTTAAGCCACAGAGCCAAACTCGTGGTCCTGGTTTTCTGAGACAGGTTCGCACTATGTAGGTCAGGCTGGCCTTGCACTGGGCTCGCGTTGTAGCCCAAGTGGGTCTTGAACTCACAACACTCCTCCTACTTCAGCCTCCCGAGTGCTGGGATTAAAGGCATGCACCATCACATTTGGCTCTGGGTATAGCTTTTAAAAAAAATTCTTCATTATTTCAGCATTTATATACATTTTGATTATTTTCTTTTTTTTATTATTTTCATTCTATGAAATAATGACTTTTCTGATTTCTTTATATAACAATTAGTTTTGGATGTATCCTGGCCAGTTTGACATATGGTGTATGATTCTGAGTCTTAAAATTCTGTGGGAAATGTTGACGTTTCACTTTAGTAAGCAGTTGACCTGATTAGGTTGAGGCTGCAAGTTCCAACCAGCATCCTATAGGCATCATTTCAATTTTAGATTTTATCTACATATATGATTCCCTAGTATTCAGTCTGGGTCCTGGTCAATGGTAGGGTCATAGTTCAGTTCTCAAAGCCTTTCTGAGTCAGGTGCATGCATGCCCAGCTCAGGGGTGATGCTGAGGAATGCACTTAGAACTTTGTAAGTTTCCATCAGTGCTCTCCTTTCCAGAATCTTCCTGATGTTCCTCGGCTCCTGAGGACAATCCCAGTACTTCCTGATCACCAGCTTTTTCATAAAGATGTTGCTAACAGGGCCGGGGATTTAGTTCAGTGGCTTAAGCACTTGCCTGCCAAGCTCAAGGTCATGAGTTTGATCCCTGGTACAAATAAAAAAAAATGTTGCTAACAATTTAAAATGATAGAAAAAAATGTAGTACTATATGTGGTACATTCATTCTTTCAACAGATATTTGTGTAAATTGGTTATTTCAACAAACATTTTTTGAGCACTTACTGCACACTAGGACTCTAAGGATACCGTAATAAATGGGATCCACAGCGTGGGAATTCAGGAAAATTTTTGTTTACAGCATGAAGTCTATATATTGAAGGATTTCTTTTATTACTTAAGGTTCTACCATTTATAGTTTAATTTTTCATAATTTTTTTCCTGGTTTTTTGAGACAGGGTCTTCACTGTATATAGTCCAGGCAGGTCTTGAAGTCACTATGGAGTCTGGACTGGCCTTGAACTTGTGATCCTCCTGCCTTAGCCTCCTGAGTACTGGAATTATAGGCATGCACTGTCATGCCTGGCTTTTTAAATTTTTAAATTAATTGATTAATTAATTTTGAGACAGAGCCTCACAACCTAGTTCAGGCTGGCAGTGTATGTTTTTCTTAGAGAAATGTCTATTCAGGTATTTACTTACTTTTTTAGTTATTTGGGTGTTTTTGTTGTTGTTTGTTTTTGTTCTTTTGCTATTGTAAGGATTTCTTTATGTGTTTTGGGTATTAATACCATGTCAAGTAGATGATTTGCAAGTTTTTTTTCCCATTCTGTAGATTGACTTTTCACTCTGTTTTCTTGCTGTGCAGAGGCTTTTTAGTTTAATGTAGCCCCACTTAGTTTTTTTTATTGTTTAAACTTGTGCTTGATGTTGTGTCCAAGAAAACATTGCCTAATGTGATATTATGAAGCTTTTACCCTATGTTTTCTTTAGGAATTTTATTGTTTCAGTTCTTATATTTAGATCTGTCATTCTTTTTGAGTTGATTTTAGTATAAGGTGTAAAATAAGGGTCCATTCTCATTCTTTTGCATTTGGATCTCCAAGTTTCCCATCATTTCATGAAGATGCTATTTTTTCCTCATCTCACCTATACTGAAGAATGTTCGTGGTATACTTAAGAGTATATATTCTGCTACTGTTGGGTGGAATGTTTTTTTTAGGTCTATTAGGTGTAGTTGTTCCATGATGTTTCAGTTCACCGTTTCCTTACTGATTTTCTGTCTGATTGTTCTGTTCATCAATAAAAGTAGGATGTTGAAGTTTCTTATTACTAAGTTGCTGTGTGTTTCTCTCCCCAGTTCTGTCAGTGTTTGAGTTAAAAAATTTTCGAGTTAAAATCTATTTTGTCTGATACAGGTATTGCTGTTTTGGTTGCCGTTTGCATGGAATATCGTTTTCCATCCATGTGGAGTATCTTCTTATGTTCCTTCACTTTTAATTTGTGGTTTCCTTAAATCTAAAAGATTTAGGTGTTTTTAGACAGCAAATTCTAATGTCTTTTTTAAAATCTACTCAGCCACTCTGTCTTTTTGTTGGAGAATATAATCAATCTACATTTAATATAATTATTGATAGACTAGGACTTTTTTTTTTTTTTTGGTACCAGGGATCGAACTCACAACCTCACGCCTGCCAGGCAGGTGCTTAAGCCACTGAGCTAAACCCCCGGACCTATTTTTTGAGACAGGGTCTCACTATGAAGTTCAGGCTGGCCTTGAACTCACTTTGTAGCCCAGGCTAGTTTCAAACTCAACTATCCTTCTGCCTCAGCCTCCCAAGTGCTGGGATTAAAGGCGTGTGCCACCATGCCCGGCTGATAGACTAGGACTTGACTTTCAGTTTTTAAGTCATTTTATGTCTTATAGCTTTTTTGACCCTTTTTTTTCCTGTTTTCCTTTGTGTTTTGTTGATTTTTTTTGTGTAGTGATACACTTTCCTTCCTTTTTCATTTTCCTATGTGCATCTTCTCCAGGTATTTTCTGTGTGTCTACTATGCAGCTGACATAAATGTAAGTGTATTTTAAGCTGGTAGCAACTTCAAATACATAAAAACTCTGTACTCTTTCTTTTTCTTTTCTTTTTCTTTCTTTTCTTTTGTGTGTATGTGTGTCTTTTTGATACAGGATCTTGCTGTGCAGTTCAAGCTGGCCTTGAGCTCACTTTGTAGCCCAGGCTGGTCTCGAACTTGGAATGATCTTCCTGTCTAAGTCTCCCAAGTACTGGGATTACAGGCATGCACCACCATGCCTGGCATACTTCCATACTTTGACTCAAATAGGATTTTTGCCATTTTATACATAAAATTTCTTTTCCATAAAAATGGGGATAATAATTTATTCTAACATAGGAATTGTTCAAATGTGGCGTACACTCCTCTAGAGGGTCCCTAAGACTTTATCAAGGGGATCAATGAGGTCATAACTGTTTTTGTAGTAATTCTAGGATGTTATTTGTTTTTTCACTGTGTTGACATTTGTAATAATGCTGTAAGAGTGCAGTGGTAGGAAAGACCTGGCATTGGATCAACTTGTAGTAGTAGTCATTGTTTTGATTAAAGTCAGAAGTGGTTATTAAGGCTGGTGTTTTATAATACTTTTTAATGTGATGCACCATCTGCATAAGTCAGAACACCAATATTTTTCCAGTTAGGTCAAAGTGTATAATGTTATAAAATCCTTCATGAGTTAAGGACAGGGAAATAATAGGCAAATAGATTTGTTTTTTCATCATTGACTTGATCAATCTTTCTTTTGGTTTTTATCTGAGCCAGTATGGCTCTCACTGTGTAGTTCAGGCTGGCCTTGCACTCAGTATGTAGCCTATGCTGGCCTCAAACTTGTAGCGATCCTTCTGCCTCAGCCTCCCAAGTGCTGAGATTATAGGTGTTGGCCACTATGCCCAGGTAGGCCAGTAGATTTTTTTTTTTTTTCGGCACCGGGGATTGAACTCACAACCTCGCACCTACCAGACAGGCGCTTAAGCTGCTGAACCAAACTCCCCGCCCTAGTTTTTTGAGGCAGGGTCGCACTATGTAGCTCAGGCCAGCCTTGCGCTCCTGTTGTAACCCAAGCTGGCCTCGAACTCACAACGCTCCTCCTACCTCAGCCTCCTGAGTGCTGGATTAAAGGCGTGCGCCACCACGCCCGGTTTAGGCCAGTAGATTTTACTGTAACACAATTTGAAAAATTCATTAACAAAGGTTTCAGGTGCTGCATTCTCATGTTTAAGAAACTAATGCTTGTTAAGTTTTGGTGTAGTATCAAAGAATATATCAACAATTATCTTAAAAACTGTTCAAATTCTGTATTTTCCAACTACATGTCTGTGAAGCCAATTTTTCTTAGTATATATTTATCTAGAATAACATAGCATAAGTTAATTCCAAACAGATATGAGAATCCAACAGTTTGCTATCAAAACAAACATGAAGGCATTGAAGAAATGCAAAATGTCCTCTTTCCACTAATTTTTTCATTTTGAAAAATAGTTATCAAAAGTTTTGTTGAAGCTGGGCATGGTGGTGCACGCCTTTAATCCCAGCACTGGGGAGGCTAAGGTAGGTGGAGCGTTGTGAGTTCGACGCCGGCTTGGGCCACAACATGAGCACAAGGCCGACCTGAGCTACGTAGTGCGACCCTGCCTCAAAAAACCAGGGCTAGGAGTTTGGCTCAGTGGCTTAAGCACCTGTCTGGCAGGTGTGAGTCTGTGAGTTCGATCCCCAGTGCCCAAAAAAAAAAAAAAAAAAAAAGTTTGTTGAACATTTAAAGATTTGATAGTGTCAACTAAGTGATTTTTCTCATTTTTATTCTCTTAATACCTTAGTATCTGTAAATGAACATAGATGAACAGGAACTTTTTAAGATTATTTGTGTATTTGTAGTGCTATGGATTGGGCCCAGGCCCACACACATTACCTCTTTTCTTGAAAATAAAACCTAATTGGAAAATAATCAGCCTTGAATCCTAGAGATAAAAAATGTGAGCCTCAGTCAGCCTGTCCTTGCATTACCTGCCATCATTACTCTCTTGCTTGGTGTCTACTCTGTAAGACAGGTGCGGCAAAGATGGGCTGATTGGAGCCAGCATTTTTGATCTGTAGTTTTCAAAGCTTGTTACTTTCTAGTTAGGTCTTATTTTTGGGGAAATACTGTAGGTAACTGGGCATTTTGTTACTAAGATACAATATTTAAGATTACAAAGAATCCTGAAGTTAAAAAGTTTGACATTCATTGTTTAAGCTTCCAGATTTTTTGAAGATTAAATGAATCCATTCATGTATGTAAAATGATTTGATAATATACTTTAAATATAGATTTATGAATAAGTTTTGAGCTCTTGCTGTTATATTGCTGTGCAGGTCTTTCAAGTTGGGTCTCTGGCAAGGAGACATGGAAAGAGAATGTACACAAATAATAGCAAGTGTGAGGTGGTACACATCTGTAATCCCAGTTACTTGGGAGCCTGAGGGTCAGGTCACAAGTTGGAGGCCAGCCTGGGCAACTTAGTGAGACCCTTTCTCAGGATAAAATAAAAAGGAGTAGGGTTATATTCAGTTCCAGAGTGCTTGCCTAGCATTCACCAGGCCCTGAGTTCAGTCTCCAGCATTCAGGGCAAGGCTGCTGTTAATAATGAAATTCGTTAGTTCTTAGGGAAACTGAAGGAAGATTCACATATAACTCTTCCACAAGCCAATCAAAACAGCTTTATGATAGAAGCTTATTTTGTGACAAGGGCATACAGCCAATAAATAAATAAATAAATAAAAGGCCATGCTGTTCATGAATATATCCATTCCTGTGGTCCTCATTGCTTTTGAAGTTTCCTTCTTCCCTTGCAGGTATAGAACAAGATGCAGTGAATACTTTTACCAAATATATATCACCAGATGCTGCTAAGCCTATACCAATTACAGAAGCAATGAGAAATGACATCATAGGTAAGTAGTGCTTGAAGCTGTTGCGAAAATTCTGATTAGTTTTTGGTTATTGACTAAGATAATTTTTTATGAACATGAAATATAACTTATTTTCCTAGTCTGTTTTCAGAGTACTTTCTTATACTGTATCTGATTGGAGTTCGTTTAAAAATTTTCTATCTTATGTGTGGACCTAAATACCTAGATTTTAACTTGAATAACAACAACAGTAAGAACAATAATATTACATATTTATTGAGCATACACCATGTCCCAGATGGTATTCTGAGGACTCTTCATGGTTAAACTCATTGAAGCATCTAAAGAACCTGTGGGATAAATGGAGTTATTACTGTTTTGTAAATGAGGAAATTGAAGTAATGAGAAGTTAAATACTTTGTCCACGGTAACAGCTCAGACATGGCAGAGTCAAGAGTTGAGACTAGACATCCACACTTTAACTGCTGTGATGGCAGTGGCAGTATTTTCATACTGTACATTGGTACTTGCCATCTCTTTTGCCCTTATGTCCCTGCCAAAATAAGTCTAGAATAGAAAAAGTGTTTCAGAGTAGTAAAGAAAAATCTCATTTCAGGAAATTTTTTCCATCATACTTGCATAAATGTATGTGTATGCAATACTAATCAACATAAGTATTTCTTTTTGTTTGTTTGTTTTTTTGTGGCACCGGGGATTGAACTCACAACCTCGCGCCTGCCAGGGCAGGTGCTTAAGGCACTGAGCCAAACTCCCGGCCCTGGTTTTTTGAGGCAGGGTCGCTCTATGTAGCTCAGGCCGGCCTTGCGCTCGTGTTGTAACCCAAGCCGGCCTCGAACTCACAATGCTCCGCCTACCTCAGCCTCCCGAGTGCTGGGATTAAAGGCGTGCGCCACCACGCCCGGCCATAAGTATTTCTCTATAGGTCACAATGCAAAAAGAACTTGAAAGTTTTTACTGTGTTTCATCAGAAAGACCTAAGGTCTACACACAAATAAAATGATTTATTCATTCAACAGATGCTTACATTACCCCAAGTCCTATTGCTAAGATTTATATTTTTATTCATCTAAAGTTTAGCATTTGTGATTTATGAAATAAAACATGTTATTCTACTCCTAACAGATTCTTTTATTTTTTAATTTATTTTTTTCCCCTTAGTACTGGGAATCAAACTCACGACCTTGTGCTTGCCATGCAGGCGTTGTGGTGCTAAACTATATCCCTGGCCCTGTAACAGATTCTTTTAGGGCAAAGCTTCTTTGGTCTTGATTATGAGAACATTGCACTGATTATGGAGAAAGCATGACTCTTTTCAGGCTCAGCTTGGGTTCTTAAAAATTAGTTCACCATACTTTTTTGTGAACACCTGTTGGCTAGCCTCTATTTTCCTTTCTTTCTCCCATGAAGATATCTGTAACACTTACATCTTGTGGCTGTTGGTGTATTTTCCTCATCTGTTTGTATTTTAGGGTTTGCAGAATACTATTTCACCAAGTTTTATTGACAGATGTTGTCAAGGGGTTTGGTTTTTTTCTATGTAGTTGCTGTATTTTTAGGCACGAATTAGTTGCTACCACCTTCCAAACT
Source organism: Dasyprocta punctata (assembly GCA_004363535.1). NCBI lineage: Eukaryota > Metazoa > Chordata > Mammalia > Rodentia > Dasyproctidae > Dasyprocta > Dasyprocta punctata. The sequence continues at coordinate 21,268 of RJWM01021004.1, forward strand.
TCCCAAAGCTGTCTTTTCCTAGTAGTATAACTGGGGTCTTGTAACTGCTTAGAATTTGATTCGTTGAATAATGATTTGGCTAGTGATTCTTTTGGGAGTCTGTTTGTGCTGATTGGTAACTACACTGTCTAGGGTAGAAAAGAAAAGGTGAAAGAAGTGTTGAGCCAAATAAAACATTTGAAAATGAAAGTGTCCCTAACCCTAACCCTAAAATTGTCACTTTAGTTATGTAATCCCATGAGGGGGGAAAAAAAAATCTGAAGATGCTGGGGATTTAGCTGAGTGGCTTAAGTGCCTGTCTGGCAGGCCTTGAGGTTGTAAGTTCGATCCCCAGTACAAAAATAAATAAATAAATAAATAAATAAATAAATAAATAAATAAATCTGAAGAATCAGATTAGTAACATTTAGTGATCAAAGAATCTGGAAAACATTCCATTCCAGTGTCTATTATGTGTTTTAGGATGTTAATTACCTATATTACTAAGACAAGTCACTTTTGCTTTTTGAGCCTCTTTCTTCTGAATTTTATCCTGATTATTTGCCCCCATTTACATTTTAACAAAGCTGTGCTTCAGAGGACTTATTCAAAGCGTCCTCCATTTTGGCAGTTATTGTATATCAACCTGCCTAGTTTTGTTATAAATATTATCCATGGAATTTTGGTGTTGCTGTCTTATTACTCTGTTTTCATGTTGGGATTTGAAATGATCCAGAAACCATGCTTCCACTACTTCCTCCATCTTCCACAAATCTTTGAGATGGTAGTATTTTTTAAAAAACCCTTTAAAAAGGTAACAGCTGATAACAGTGAGTATATGAGAGGACTAAAAAGAATACAGCATGACACTTTAAAAAATTGTGGAGTTGTCATTTGTAAGATGAAGAAGGCTCATGGAGAAAATCAGGAATTTGGTTTTATACTTTCAAATAGTTAATGTAACTAGACAATTGGATGTCTGTGTTAGGAGTTCATGTTAGAGATTCAGGTTGGAAATGCATATTTGGAAATTGTCAGGATATAGATAGAGTTAGAGCCAGAAGGTTGGATAGCTACCATAGATAGGAGTGAGTATAATGAGGGAAGACGACATTAAGGACTGGTTGGAAATGTAGCTCAGTGGTAGAGTGCTTGCCTAGCATGTGTGAGGCCCTGCCCCGCGTTCAATTCCCAGCACATAGGAGGGAGGGAGAGAGGGGTGAAAGGACTGAGTTCTAGGGCGTATTTAACATTAGAAGTCTGCAGATGAGGAAGCAGAACTAGCAACAGAGACAAAAGTAACAGCCATAAAGTAGTCCTTGTATACAAGAGAGTATTTTTTCTGGAAACCAGGTAAAAATATGGGCAAAGATATTTTATGATGCTTTTAGGTTAGGGTGAATACTAGAAATTGAATGCATTTGGCAACCCAGTGTTCATTGGTCATCTTGATTACAGTGGGGTGTTGTTGTCAAAAACTTCATTGGAAAAATCTTAAGATAGGAAGAGGAGGGGAAACAGCACGTGTTGACAAATTTGATGTGGCATGTTGCTTTGAAGGTGAGCTAGATAGGGGTGTGAAGGCAAGAGACGAGGTCTTTGTTTTTTTTTTTTTTAAAGAGAATAAAACCCAACAAAACCAAACAAAACAGTAAAGCCAACCAAAACAAGACAGTGAAAGTGGTACAGAATTTTAAAGCAGGATAATAGGAAATCAACAATGGCTACTGTTATATATCTTGTTATCTTCACAATAGTTGTTCATTCCACCAGACATAGTAAAATCAAAACAGAACAGAACAAAATCAGTCAAAACAGGGCATTGGATAAAACAAAACAATAAATTGGAACAAAACAAAACAGGTTGATACTAGTTTTCAAAAACAAGAAAGAAGGAAATTCCCCATACTTGCTATATTGCATACTGTTATCATCCTAGTAGATGCTCAGACTACCAGCCTTAGGCCTGCAAAGTCAAACAATACAAGCCTTTAATTGTTTTTGTAGCTTAGTTGCTACCAACTCAGCCTGTCCTTTGAACCAGCCAGTTGCTTGTAGGGCTGGGGTAGGGTTGGCAGGAGTAGTTCTTGATTCTCATCCCACATGCTGGTTGGCTCACTGGGAGGGCAGTCTGGCTTCTCTTCCTGGGCTCTGCCTGGTTTACACAACTTACTGGAAAGGCAAACTGGCTTCTTGGTGGGGTCCTCCCAGATCCAGCATGGCATCTGAATGAGGTCTTTGATTTTGGATGTTTTTTGTAGCAAAGGATTTTTAAAAAATTTATTGGTATGCTTTTGATATGCGTAATGATAACATTCATCATAGAGAATTTGTGCCTATACATAATATATCTTGATTCTTCTTTTTTCCCCCATTCTCCTCACCTTCCTTCAATCTTTCTTTCTCTCCCCACTTACAAAAACTTTGTTTCCTCTTTTTTTTTCTGTTCTCTTTGATTTTGTTTTTAAGGTGAGATATGAACATAAATGTCATATAGCATACAGACAGGTATACGTGTATAACATGCAGGTGCTGAGATTGAGGCAGTAGCAAAGGAAAAGTTGATGAAGAAGAGACACTTGTTATAGGAGAGACATCTTTGGGCAAAAGAGGATGAATTCCATTACTCAAATTGAAAGTTGCTCAGGTAGGAACAAGAATATTAATCTGTAGTATGGGAAAGAATATAGAACAGCTGGATGGTGATTTGGTTGAGTTGGAAGATGGGAATAGTTTTCCCATTGCTTCTATTTTCTCAGCGAAGTAGGAAGAAAAGTATTGAGCAACAATAATAGATTTCCAAAAAGACACAAATATCAGAAGTGAACTATATTAATCCCAGCACTTGGGAGGCTGAGGTAGGAGGAGTGTTGTGAATTCAAGACCTGCTTGGGCTACAATGTGAGCACAAGGCCGGCCTGAGCTACATAGAGCGACCCTGTCTCAAAAAAACTAGGGCTGGGAGTTTGGCTTAGTGGCTTAAGCGCCTGGCTGGCAGGTGCAAGGTTGTGAGTTCGATCCCCGGTTTAAAAAAAAAAAGTGAACTATACCTTCGAACAAATGGACCTACTAGATATCTACAAAGTGTTCCAACAATAATAGAACACACATTTTTCTCAGCAACACATGAAACTTTCTCCAAAATAGACCACATACTAGCCCATAAAGTAGGCTAAAATAAATTTAAAAAATGGAAATTATCCCATACATATTATCAGGTTATAGTGCAGTGAAACTAGAAATCAGTGGCAAAAGAGAGAACAAACTGTGCAAACACATGGAAATTACACAGTACTCTTTAATAATGGATCACAGAAGAAATCAAAGAAGAAATTAGACAGTTCCTAGACTCAAATGACGTCAGTAAAACATACTAGAACATACTGGACCCAATGAAAAATTCAGGGGTGAACTCATCAGGCTCTGGGCTTTTCCTGGTTGATAGTTTGGTTTGGTTTGGTTTGTGAGGGGAGCTGAGAGGGAAACTTGTATCTATGAATACCCACATCAGAAAAACAGAGTAAGCCCAAATAACTCCAGATGCAACTCAAAGTCTTAGAAAAACAAGGACAACCCAAATACAAATCTAGCACAAGGAAAGATAATCAGAAATTAATGAATTGAGACTAAAAAAAAAAAATACGAAGAATCAATGAATTGAATAATTGATTCTTTGAAAAAATAAAATAGAAGCCGGGCGTGGTGGCGCACGCCTTTAATCCCAGCACTTGGGAGGCTGAGGTAGGAGGAGCGTTGTGAGTTCGAGGCAGGCTTGGGCTACAACGCGAGCGCAAGGCCAGCCTGAGCTACATAGTGCGACCCTGCCTCAAAAACCCAGGGCCGGGAGTTTGGCTCAGTGGCTTAAGTGCCTGCCCTGGAAGGCACAAGGTTGTGAGTTAAATCCTCGGTGCCGCAAAAAAAATAAATAAATAAAATAAAATAAAATAGAGCCAAAAAAAGGGACTGGGGATTTAACTTAGCGGCTCAGGCACTTGCCTGGTAAGCATGAGGGTAGTAAGTTCGATCCCCAGTACCAAAAAAAAAAGACTCAATGCAATTAGAAATGAAAAAGGTAAAACCACAACAGATACTGCCAAAATTCACATTGTTAGTAATTACTTTGATAGTTACCCTAGTACATTGGAGAATCTAGGAAAAAAATGGATAGATTCCTAGATAGGCATTACCAGAGCTGAACCAACAAGATAGGAAAACACAATGTGAAAATCCAATAACAGGCAGTGAAATTGAGGCAGCAATAAAAACAAACAAACAAAAAGCAAAATGAAAAAAACTTGCCAACGAGGTGAGCATGGTGGTATATACCTGTAATCCTAACACTTGGGAGACTGAGGCAGGAGGATTGCCAGAGTTTGAGCCCAGCCTGGGTTATATAGCCTGAACTGCATAATAAGACCCTATCTAAACCAAACCAAACTATCAACTAAGAAAAGCAGAACCCAATAAGTTCACCCCTGAATTTTATAAGAACTTTAAGAAAAATTGATTACCAATTCTCCTCAAACTCTTTAATGAAATTGAAAAGGAAGTAATACTGCCAAACTCATTGCGGGAAGCAAGCATTACCTTGATTCCAAAACCAGACAAGGAACCAAACAAAAAAGAGAACAGACCAATCTCTTTAATGACTATAGATGCAAAACTCCTCAATATGATACTGGCAGACAGAATGCAAAAAATCAAAAGAATCGTATATAATGACCAAGTAGTCTTCATCCCGGGGGTGCAAGAACGGTTCAACATACGCAGATCAACAAGTGTAATAATACACTTTATAAACAGAAGTAAGAACAAAAATAACATCATCATCTCAATAGAAAAAACCTTTGACAGAATCCAACTTCCATTCATGATAAAAACCCTGAAGAGAACAGGTATAGAAGGACCTCATCTCAATTTAATAGAAGGTGTTTATGACAAACCTACTGCCAACATTGTATTAAATGGAGAAAATGAAGGTTTTTACTCTAAAATCAGGGACAAGACAAGGATGTCCACTATCACCCTTCCTTTTAAATATAGTCCTCAAAATACTAGCCAAAGCAATCAGGCAAGAGAAAGAAGTGAGAGGGGGATATGTGTAGGAAGTCAAATAGTCTGACTGTCCTTATTAGCAGACAACATGATTCTTAGAAGAACCAGAAAATTCCACCAGATCACTCTAGAGCTAATAAATTCAGCAAGGAAGCAGAATATAAAATCAATACACAGAAATCAGTAATGTTCTGGTATACCAATAATGAACCCACTGAAAAATTAAGAAAACAATAACATTTTTAGTAGCCACAAGAACAATTACTTAGAAATTAACAAAAGAAGTGAAAGACCTGTAAAATGAGTAGTACTCTGAAAAAAGGAGATAAAAAGAGGACCTCAAAAAATAGATATCCATATTCTTGGATAGGCAGAACCAATATTGTTAAAATGGCCATATTTCCAGAACTGATAGATTTTTTTTTTTTTTTTTTTTTTGCGGCGCCAGGGGTTGAACTCACAACCTCGCGCTTGCCAGACAGGCGCTTAAGTCACTGAGCCAAACTCCCGGCCCTGGTTTTTTTGAGGCAGGGTCGCACTGTGTAGCTCAGGCCAGCCTTGCGCTCGCGTTGTAGCCCAAGCCGGCCTTGAACTCACAACGCTCCTCCTACCTCAGCCTCCCGAGTGCTGGGATTAAAGGCGTGCGCCACCACGCCCGGCCAGAACTGATAGATTTAATATGATTCTAATCAAAATATCAATAGTATTCTTCACAGAAATAGAGAAAACAATCCTAAAATTCATATGGAACCAGAAGAGACCTAGAATAGCAAAAGGAGTCCTGGACAACAAGAACAAAGCATGTGGCATCAGAATCTTAGGTTTCAAGATATATTTCAAAAGCCGGACGTGGTGGTGCACGCCTTTAATCTCAGCACTCGGGAGGCTGAGGCTGATGTAGGAGGAGCGTTGTGAGTTTGAGGCCGGCTTGGGCTACAACGCGAGCGCAAGGCCAGCCTGAGCTACACAGTGGAATCCCTGCCTCAAAAAACCAAGGCTGGGAGTTTAGCTCAGTGACTTAAGCTCCGGTCTGACAGGCACGAGGTTGTGAGTTCAATCCCTGGTGCTGCAAAAAAAAAAAAAAAAAAAAAAAAAGATACATTTCAAAGCACTTGTGATACACGTAGCATGGTATAGGCACAAAGACAGACATATAGATCAGTGGAACAGAATAGAGGATGTAGAAACAACTCTAGGCACATTCAGTCATCTAATTTTTTACAAAGGGGTCAAAAACGTCTTAGAAGAAAGATAGCCTCTAACAAATGGTGCTGTGAAAACCAGCTATTCACATGAAAAGGATTAACTCTAGATCCATATCTTACCATGTACTAAACTGAAATTAAAATGGTTCAACAATCTAAATATTAAAACAAACAATCTGCTTGAAGATAGGCAAAACTCTTGGAGACAGAGGCACCATCAAGGACTTTCTGAACAGAACCCTAAATGTACAAGAAAAAACATCAAGAATCAACAAATAGGACCATATCAAATTAGAAATCTTATGTGCAGCAAAGAAAACAATTAACAGAAACAATCTATAGAATGGAAAAAAAGTCTTTGCCAGCTACCCTTCAGAGAACTAATATCTAGAATATGTAAAAAACTAAAAATATTAGACCTCCAAATATAAAAAGCCCAATCAAAAATGGGCAACTGAAATGAATAGACTCTTCTCAGAAGTACAGATGGCCAATAAATATGTGAAAAATGTTCAACATCTCTGTCCATTGGAGAAATACAAATTAAAACAACACTAAGATTCTGTGTTGTTCCAGAAAGAATGACTATCATTAAGAAGTCAAGTAATAACAATGTTGGCAAGGCTGTAGGAAATAAAGAACCCCTGTTGGTGAGAGTGTATACTAGTACAACCACTATGGAAATCAGTGTGGAGGTTCTTTAAAAAACTACGATTGGAAATTCCCCCTTTAGGTGTCTCCCTGAAAGAGCTAAATATATATTCATAGCCATGCTTGTAGCTGCACAACTTAAGATAGATAAATCTTGAAAGCAACCTATCTGTCCATCAGCAGATGAGTAAATAAAGAAAATGTGGAATTTATACATAATGGAGCACTATTCTGCTATAAGGAAGGATAAATTGGAGTGATTTGTAGAAAAATGGTAAAACAATAATGTTATGTGAAATAAACCAGATACAGAAGTTTAAAAATTGAATGGTTTCTTTTATATGAGAAACCCAAAGTATAAATAATTTAAAGAGCAAAATAAAAGATAATAGGAAACAAGGAGTTAGATTTATAGCAAAGGAGAAGGAGCCCAAGAGGGAAGGAGAGGGTGTAGGGGAAGTGAAAAGAGTTGAGATTGGCTATGTACATGTAGCAACTTCCTAAGGTGAATGTAATCATTACGAACTGCAAACTTACACTAATAAAAATGAAAATAATTAAAAAGACACTTGTAAGGATATAGAAAAAGCAAACTCATTTTCTCCTACCATACTTACATAACACAGAACACTTGTGACCACAAATGTGTGAAGGTTTTTATGTGAAAGACCAATTCTGCAGAATTCTCCAGTAGACAATGGCTGACTCTCCTTTAATTTAGTTTAATTTTGCAGTGATAGCATTAGATTTCATGAATCATAGGCTTAGTCCCCAAGGCTCCCCATACCCTTTCACAAGCACAGATTGTGGCTTTTGTTTTTGGCCAGTGACTTATAAACCAGGGTTCCCATGACCCCTTCCCTGGGTTTGCTTAATTTCCTGAAGTAGCTCATAGAACTCAGAGAAACACTTTATTTTTATGTTCCTATTATAAAGGATGTTACAAAGAATGTAGATGAACAGCTAGATGGCAAAAGTGTATAGGATGAAGTATGGGAGAAGGGGAGTGATGCTTTCGTGCTTTCATCAGATACATTACCCTCCAGAAGCTTCCATGTGTGCGATTGTCTGAAGCGTTCCTTCTCCAGCCCTGTCCTTCTACATTGTTATAGAGGCTTTATCATATAGGCATGTGTGAGTAGGTTTTTGATCATTGGTGATCAACCTTCATGCCCCTCCCCAGAGGTTGGGAGTTAGGGGGAGCTGAAACTCCCAGCCCTCTAATGTCTTTCTGATGACCAGTCTCCATCTTAAAACTCTTTAGAGGTTCCCAGCCACCAATGGACTTGCATAAAAAGACACTAATCATTAAGGAAAGTCCCAAGAATTTTAGGAGCTGTATGCTAAGAAATGGACAAAGACCACATACATACTTTACAGTATGATAGCGGGCTATTGTCTAGAAGAGTGTGAGAGTAAAAAACTTTTTTTTTAACCAATAAGTTAAAGTCATAAGTTAATAATTCTTTAGGTCACAATCCTTGAAATAGAATTACTGATTGAAAGATTATGTTCATTTTTAAAACTTTATGTTAGAAACTGCCAAATTGCCCTACAGAGGAAGATACACCAGTGTATACTCCTAGAAACATTAGTGTCATTTTCCCCATACCCTTGCTTAAGAATATGTATTGTTGAACAGTTATTCAGATGTATTGCTAAGACAATTTTGTGCCAATTTACTACACAAAGACTATAGCACTTATTTATTCTAATTGTAACTTGTTTGATTACTAGTGACCATGTCTGTCTTCATATTTTGTTTGTTCTTTTGTGAGCTATTTGTCATGTCCTTTGCTCATATTTCTTGTGGGACATTTCTTACTAGTTTGTAAGAGTTTTTGATACATCTTTTAACTGTCTGTGTGCCACAATTTTTTGTTTGCTTTTTATTTTGCTTTTGGGGTATTTTAATGAAATTAATTTTATGTCACTGAATCTTTCAGTTGCTTTCAATTCATTTTTATGCCCCTATTTTTTTCTCCTTTGAGTCACAAATGAGTAGTTTGGATTTAGTAGAGACTTAACTATTTACTGTGTCTTTTACAGCAAAGATTTGTGGAGAAGATGGACAGGTGGATCCCAATTGTTTTGTTTTGGCGCAGGCCATAGTCTTTAATGCAATGGAGCAAGAGTAAGTGAGTTTAATATTTTCGCATTTTGCTTCTTGGGAGTTTGGGTTCAGTGTTAGGAATGGACTTCACTCAACAAAACACAAAGTATGTTTGAGGATTAAATTAGTTTGTATACTTATAAAATCATAAAAGCATTTTCTGAGACTTGGTTAATAATTTCTTCTAAATATAAATTGTGTGAACTCTATTAACGATAAAATAGTTTTCATTTTAATGTTAATAGTGCCTAAGTTCAAAGATTCTTTTAGTTCTAAAGTCATTTGTGTGTAATCAAGACCCAAGTATGTGACAATTAGAAATGATTTATTTAAAAAATGCATGTCTTCAGATGGATGTCCTAATTTGTCAGTTTATGCTTTTAATTCACTGTATACTATATAACTAAATCCACATAGATTTGTTGCAACTGCCTCCAGAGTTTTTTAGATTAGTTATTGCTTCATGCCCTTAAACAGATACATATATATATATGTTTTCATTCTTTCATTCAGTACTTATTAAATGTTTTGTGCAGGGCAGTTTATTCCTGCCTTGAAGGAAGTTATAGTGTTTAAAAAAAAATAGGGCATTTTTTTTGGTTGCATTACTGTAAGGTATCATGTGTTAAATATCAGATGAGAGCTGCAAAGTCATTAAAAAGTGGGAGAGATTTTTCACATAAAGGAAGCAGGGACAACAGTATGGGAAGTGAGGAAACCCTGACCCAGGCCTTTAAGATACAGTTGGGACAGTATGGAAAGAGTCTGTTTTTCCCAGTTAAGCTCTTTCCTTGGTTGTTCCCTCAAAATTTCCCTTTTGTCCACGTGCAGGCACTTTAGTGAGTTTCTGCGAAGTCACCATTTCTGTAAATACCAGATTGAAGTGCTGACCAGTGGAACTGTTTACCTGGCTGACATTCTCTTCTGTGAGTCAGCCCTCTTTTATTTCTCTGAGGTAAATTCTGCATTTCCTTTTATACTCTGTCTACTAGAGCTTCCCAGCTTCCAAACTATAAATGCTGGGGCCCTGTGTATAAAAAAATGACATAGAAGAGATGAATCATTTCTAAAATGATTTATTATTGTTTTGAATTGTTTCCAATGGCAAGAGTACTTTAATGGCATATTTGTCAGATTAGAACATGAAAATTCAGTGTAAAATATCTCTTAATTTTAAAAATCTAATTAAGCTACTGCTTATAACAATGTAGGTTTTAATTATTTGGACCTATTTTTGAACCACAGAATTTGATCCTTAACTCCTGCGCATAAATAATTGGGGACCAGATTTCTGAAGAGAGGAAGAAAAGTAGTCAATATTTTCCTACTCTCAGTTTTTCTTTAGCTGCTTGATAGGATTACCTAATGAAGCATTTGTGACAAACAAGTGTACTAATCTCTTTGAGGCATACGGTATCTGTTAGGGTTCAGCAAATGAATTATTTTGTTGCAAAACATTAACTATGGGAGGATTCCCAATCTCAAAGCAGTAACCTAAATACTTGGATTTTGCCTCTTTGCAAGAATACAGTTACTCAGTTGACTTTCACTCCCTTTCTTTCTTTCTTACTTTCTTTTTTTTGGGGGGCGGGTACTGGAGATCAAACTCATGACCTCGCACTTGCCAGGCAGGCGCTTACACTGCTGAGCTAAATCCCCGGCCCCTCACTCCCTTTCTTTACCATAAGTTTAAATCAGGATTTGTTCAGGTTAATATGTCCTCATGGAATGCTAGAAATGATCAGATGTATAAGATTTGGTTTGATTAGCTTATTCCTTATATGTTTGCCAGTAAGGAACTACTAATCTAATTTAGTATGATTTTTATTTCAGTTCACTAAAGTGTACATCCAGATCTGTGATGGTTTTATTTTGTTCATTTTAGGTTGTATTTTTCTCTTCTAAAAGAATATTTTAAAACTTTTCTATTTCACATGATTGTATGTTGCTGACTGGTATAAGTGAAGAAGTGGATCTTTTTTGCTTCTTGCTTTGTCCTGTATTTTAATACTTTGAATTTGTAGATTAGAGCTGGTGAGAGTAATCTGTTCCTAGTCTTATCCCTTTTGTATTTTTCCTTCCTAGTACATGGAAAAAGAAGATGCAGTGAACATTTTACAATTCTGGTTGGCAGCAGATAACTTTCAGTCTCAGCTCGCTGCCAAAAAGGGCCAGTACGATGGACAGGAAGCACAGAATGATGCCATGATCTTATATGACAAGTGAGTTTTATTGATAGGTATCTTCAACAGATACTTATTTGGTGTTTGCTATTATGTAGTTTGGAAATAAAGGTGAATAAACTCAGTCGCTGTTGTCAGGGAGCTCAGATGAGGGAACATAAAAGCTGCTTTTTGTGTGTGTGTGTAAAACTTTGGAAGGGTGTCTTAGAATAAAGGGATTTTTTTTTTGAGTGGGGGAGGTTTATGTCTGGAAAGCAAGATATGGTGTTCAGGGAGGGTTTCACAGAAGAAAAATTTGATTTGGATCCTGAAGAATGAATTGAATTTTCCAACCACAGAAGGCAGGAAAGAAAATTCTAGACAAAGTACATTAGCACAAGCAGAGTCATAGAAACTTTGAGGAAGGTGATACTTTCAAGAAGTTTGAGTGAGGCTGGGCATGGTGGTGCATGCCTGTAATCCCAGCACTTAGTTGGCTGAGGCAGGAAGATCACTGCGAGTTTGAGGTCAACCTGGGTTATATAGTGAACTCAAGGCCAGCCTGAACTACACAGCAAGACCCTGTCTTAAAAAAAAAAAAAAGAAAAAAAACTAGAATGTGAGGGCAGAGTATAACTCAGCAAGAGAGCCTTTGTTTAGTACGCCCGAGGCCTTGGGTTTCAATCAAAGGAAAAGAAACGAAATAAATCTTGAATTTGGATAATCCAAAGAATGAGGCATATAGAGGAGTGTGAGTGATTGGAATAGATTGCAAAGGACCTTCAGTATCTTTACTGAATATATCATACTTTCTGGTGCACATCTGCTCAGTCACATTTCTCAGTAAATAATTTTCTTTTTCTTTTTTGATGGTGGAACTCGAACCCAGGGTCTCACTAACACTAAGCATGTTCTCTACCTGCTAAGCTATATCCGTAGTCAGTTTCTCATTAGTTTTCACTGAAAATGAGAGATTTTAATAATCTTGCAAGTAAGCAGCAATGGAAACATCTGCTTTGGCAAGTGATAAAGACTGTGGTGGTAATGTTCCTACTTCATAACCTGTGGTGGTAGGGTTCCTTTTGTTTAAATTTTCTTTGTGAAGTAATTTATTATTAGTATCTGCAAGCAAGCACTAAGTGGGTAATTTGAGGATACAGAGAAAGAACTCTAAAAGGTATTAAGGTTGGAAGAGAGCCACAAACATCTAGGTCAGCGGTTCCTGAACATCAGTCTGTGGGCTTACACTGGGCTGTCTGTGCAGTCACCTGGAAGCATGTTAACAGTAGGTTTCCAGTCCCTTTCTCTAAGAGATTCTGATTCAACAGGTTTGAGGTGTGACTCAGGAAGGATTTTTATTTTTAGACAATATTCTAGGTAATTCTGATGAATAAGCAGTTTAGGGATTCAGTGTGATTTTCCTATTTTGTGAATAAGGAAATCAAGGCATTAGAAGATAATGATTTTCTCAAAGTCATAAGACATGTAAGTAAGTGACAGAACTTAGATTGGAATACAATTCTTAATATTCTCTCCGGAGTTTAGCATAGTGCATTTGTGGAAGATTTTATATAAGAAACCTTGTTAAATGAAATAGTAAGAGTTTACAGTTAGAAATAATGGGGTCCCTGAAAATTCATATTACAAAGGAATATTTACCAACTTAGCACAACACAGGAGACTCACTTTTTATTACAAAATGCTCACTAGAAAGGATATTTTGTATGCCAGAATAGTGGTGCTAATGCTAGTAAGCTCCTGGCTGGACCTCAGTGACTATGGAACAGAGTCCCTGTTTCTCACTGGACCCCATTCTTACCTTGAGAGATGCTTTTAAATGAAGATAACTGTATGATACCCCACGAGCACTGTTTGTTTGCCAAATTCATCGTGTCAGTTTTATCTTTATAACTCCCTACTTGTTTGTTGTCATATTGCATCATCACAATCATACATCATTAACCTGTGTATTTTTCTGTCATACATGGGAGGTAGAAGCTGCTAGTGCTTGGAAGGGAACTTTTTTTCTACTTTTGTGGGTTTTTTGTATCCACTTCATAATCAGCCTACCAAAACACTAGCTGTTTTAGATTTTATCAAGCTAGAAATCTCTGAGCTAGCATTAATTATTCCTTTTCCTTTCCATACCAGATTGTGGGCTAGGGATTTAGTTCTGCGACGCAAGTGCTTGCCTGGCAAGTGTGAGGTCGTGAGTTCAATCCTCAGTACCAAAAAAAGAAAGACATACCCATACCAGATCATCAGCTAATTCTAATAGTTCTCTGAAAATAGATCTGTCCGCTTACCCTTGGTGTCATTTTGTTTTGAATCCTTTTAGGTTTTTTGCTTGTACCTCATGGTTATAATGGTATGTTTTCATTGTATCCTGTTAGTAGATGCTTTCTGCTCTTTTCAGAGGACATGCCTATGTCTTACTCTCTTATAAATTCATTTCTATCTAATAAGTCCTGAACATAAAATAGGTGCCCATTAAGTGTGTGTGATTGATTTGTTTCTTTACCTTGGTTGTAGCCTGAATCTCAGCTCTTAATCATCACAGAGTTGGCACAGGTGGAACTAAGGATGGTTGAAAGGCAGAAGGGAAGATAGCAAATTGACCCAGACATCTTCGGGGAATTAATTACAACAGGGCTGTCATCATCCAACTCTGTGGTTCTGGATCTTCAGCCGTATCAACTACATAGCTCCATATAATAATTCTCTTACTGTAGGTGCCAAAAACTGCTTACATTTGCTATGGAATTTGAGTTTACTTTGATCTCTTTCTTCTATAGATACTTCTCTCTCCAAGCCACACATCCTCTTGGATTTGATGATGTTGTACGATTAGAAATTGAATCCAATATCTGCAGGGAGGGTGGGCCACTCCCAAACTGTTTTACAACTCCATTACGTCAGGCCTGGACAACCATGGAGAAGGTAACCAAAATCTTCAAAAGTTTTAAACTACAAGAAGTTTTACTAGTGAAGCCCAGACAGTATAACCAAAACATAACACAACTGTGGAAAATTGAAGCAATGCAGCATAGTGATTAAGAGCAGAGGCTTTAGGTCTGGCTTGGTGTGTATTAATTTCACCTCTATAGACTGAATGACTCCAGGCAGTTACTGAAATTCTTTAATGCCATTTTCCTTATTTGTAAAGTAGGAATGATATCAAAGTTACCTTGAAGATTAAAATGAGGTAATATATGTAAAATGCTTACTAACATAAGGCCCAACACAGGGTAAGCATTGAAAAATGTTTACTGCTGTACTACTATTGTTACTGTTACTACATCTTTTCACATAGTTACATGGTATTATGGGGCAAAGTTAGCCTAAGAAAGATTTACAAGGTTGAAACACTGTTTTTATGTGTCAAGATCACTTAAAAGGTATCCTTAATTTCTTATAAAGGTATCACTAATAGCTTATTAATAAAGTTAAAATTAGTGAGTGATTTGTTCTTTTGATGATCTAGAGCATATTTTACCAGGAATTATACAGAGCCCAGGATAAACTCATAAGTTTAGGTTGCTAATTATACCTGTCATGTGGATCTGAATGCAAAAATGTTAAGAACTTTTACTTAATACTATACACAAATACTGAATTTTAAGAAGTATTTATATAAACTCAATCACTAAAACCTTGAGATAACATAAAGAAATTAGCTATTACCTAGGGATAATAATCCTTTATATGATTGAAATTTTTCTGCTAGATATGGTCGCATAGTCCTGTATTCCAGACATCCAGGGAAGCAGGAGGATTGCAAGTTAGTGACAAAAATGAGACACTGTCAGCCGGGCGTGGTGGCGCACGCCTTTAATCCCAGCACTCGGGAGGCTGAGGTAGGCGGAGCGTTGTGGGTTC
>RJWM01021005.1:0-36139 GCA_004363535.1 Dasyprocta punctata
CTTCTTTCCTTCCTCCTTCCCTCCCTCTTTCCTCCCCTCCCTCCCTCTGGTAAAGGTCAGTGAGCTCAGGTGCCCGAGCTGCACACTCCTGGGACAGCCTGGCCCTGGGTCCTTCTCTAGAGAGGCCCTGCACCAACTCTGGGGTGCCCTATTGTTCTCAACCAGTCTTATTGTTTCCATGGCTCTCCCTGCTGTCTAAAGCTGCCTCATTTATTTATTTATTTTTTAATTCTCCCTTTTCTTGTTCTTCCTTCCTTTCTTGGGATGCAGCTTCCCCAAGCACCAGAACCTCTTGATTCTTTCTGTTCAGTCCAGCCTGGACTCCCAGTGTCTTAGTACAGTACCTAGTATGGGATGGGTACGAGGGCATCTTTTTTGGAATGAATGAATCGGCAGACTGGATCTGTGTGAATGATCATCAGTGACAGCATGCCTGCATCCAGAGAGGGGCCTGTGTTTTGTCTCATTTTCTAGCAGAGATCATCAGAGTGTTACCTGGTGGCGATGGTAACCATGGCAATAACAGGCTTTCAGGCACCTTTCCTCCAAGTCATCATCAGTCTCCCGCTCCTTCCCTGATGTGTGTGCCTGTCCTTAAGGCTCCAGGTGGGCAGCAGCACCGCCCCACTAAAACTCCTTCCTCATTACATTGCTGTATGCAGATTGGGCCCTTTCTACTTTGTTCATAAATCAGCAGCGTCAGCCCCTCAATTGCCTGTGTTGTACTGTGTTGCTCTTTTCTGACTCTGCCCCATTTGCTGATGACATTGTAGGTGGCCCTGAGCCCTGTCTTGATGCCCCAGGATAAACCTCACAGCCTCATTTCCCAGGGCTACTGAAGGAGCAGCTCCCTAAAGGAGCTTCCCTAGCGGCCCCTGCCAGCCTCTCCGCTCCAGGTTGATGGAGCCATGCTGCAGACAGGGTGCAGGGAGAGGGTGTCCTGCTGCCTCCCTCAGTGCCCGGACAGGAGAACCCAGCAAAAATACTCTAACAGGGAAAAATCACTGGGACACAAACAGGAGCAAGGAGACGAAATTGTTTTTTTGAACTTCTGCCCTGAAGACTATTGATTTGTTTGTCAATAGAACACTTAGGTATCTGTTCTAAAATAGGACACAATCTTGAAGCTGAAGCCAGTACGTGGTTTTCATCAAAATGTAAGGTGGAGCAAAGGTATCAGGACGAGGGAGATCAGCCCTCCTGTGCTGGAGGGCAAGAACCGGAGAGAGCCAGAGAGAGCAAAGAAGTTACCACTTTAATTATAAAGAGGTGCATTTTACCCACTCTCTATCAGACACCTATTAAAGGACCGGATGGCATTTGGCTGGTACCTCATGGAAGCAAAACTTACAAAAAACAGTAGGTGGGAGAGACTTATTGGTGAAAAAGGAAATTAAACAAATTAATTAATTAAATAAATGCATAGCAAGCATGTGTTCCCCTAGCAGTTTCCAGGGAGGGGAGTTGGCTTCATAGCTCATCAATGAGGTCAGGGTTTGATTGTGGTTTGTAGTTGAGATGCTATGGTCTGTGAAAGTGTAAAATGTTTGAGGGACTAGCCCGATGAACTCCTGCATCTGGAGACCTTCCTGCGACCACTACTCAGGCCAAGGTTAGGACATTTCCAGCAGCCCAGGAACTCCCTGGTTTTTCTCCTACTTAGTCCTCTGGTTCCAGTGCAATGGTTTTCCCGGACTTCCTCACCTTCATTAACTACTCCTCTTTATAATGCCTATAAATATGTTCTCATTTGTGCCTGATGTCTTTCAGCCCTGCAATTCGGCCACATGGAAGCCCGAATCAAGGTTCTTTCTTTCTCACGCTGGGTAACAGCTCACACTGTGTGAACAGTCCATAATTTGTTTACTCATTCTGCTGCTGACAGACATTTGGGTGGTTTCCAGTTTGGAGTTATTATGCATAAAGCTGCTCTGAACGTTGTTATATATGCATATACAATGTGTGGACGTAAACATTCATTTCTGCTGGACTGACGCCCAGGAGTGGAGCTGACGGATTGCGACGCAGGCAGGCATATACTTTGCTCTAACAGATGCTGCTGAAGGGTTTTCCCTGGCGGCTGTATCACTGTGCTTTCCCAGTTGGAGTACAGCGTTCCAGTGGCTCCACCTCCTCAACAGCACTTGGTATTGTCGAGGGGGAAAGGTGTCAAAGCATTTCCTTGTAACGTGCATCCAACACTTGGGATGCTTGGCCCCTTGGCATTTGCTAATTGGCTATTTTGTGCAGTGATGGGAGGTGTTAGAGGACAAGCTGGAATAACATCTCTTCCCTCACTCTTCTCCACAGATCTAACCCCTACTTAGGAAAGAAGATAGTATAAATGAAGGCTGGCCTGTGGTTCTTCCCTCAACAGGACTGAGTATCCTTTTCTATTCTCCAGGGAATCACATGAGCTTTCCATCATGGGCTACCCATCCTCAGTCGCTTTCTCTTCTGCAAATCATTTTCTGCTTTGAAACCTGCTCAGAAACCTGCTGAAGTCTGCCCTGTCCCTCCTGTGAGACACCTGCTGCAGGCTCCTTTCTTCCTCTGTGGAGTGGGGAGTTCCCCGTCTGTTCCTCCCCAACCCTGGGCTGCTCTCCACATCACGGGATGGGCTTCGCTGCTACCGCTACACACAGTCTGGGCACCGGATGACTGTCCTCGTCCAAGATGGCAGAGACATCTAGGATTGCATCTCACTTCTTTTTAGAATTCTCTCTCCCTTGATGCATATCACCCATACTCTCTGGATTTCTGTCAGATGCTGCTAAATTGCTCTGCAGATTCCTTTATGCCCTCAGGTTGAGGTTTCACCCCTATATTTTTTTAAATTATGCATTTTCCTCACATAAATTCACTCTTATTCCTCAGCTACCATCTATATGCTGATGCAATTGAATCTCTGTTACTACACACACACACACACACACACACACACACACACATGTATGTTACTACTATACTATTCTGCATTACTCACCCAGATGCCCCCTTGACTCCACAGCTGAGTACAGTATCTCGGGCATCTTAAGCCTTCCAGTTTCAACTCTGAACTCAAGATCTCCCAGATCTGATCTTTCTCATTTATTTTCAGTTTTTACAAATTGTGCCACTAGCTGGCAAAGTTGGAAATAGAGGGCAGATTCTTCGCTCTCTTCCCTGGCCCTCGATTGCTTTGTCTTTGGTCTACTTCTAATCAACATCTAAAGTGATTCCTTCAACTAATGCATCTTTCTTGTCATGGGAGTTAGAGGGCAATAAACTGCCACAAAATGAAAATCAAACTGAGATATGCTGTGTGACCACATTTCTCATCCTGCTTCTCAAGAAGGCAAATTGATTTTCTTAGTGTTCTAACTCAAACAACTGGGAGAAGCTGCTAGAAATATATTATTTTGAAGAACTATAAAGGCATGCCCGAACCTGGAAAGGAGTGCTGTGATTCATTAGTTATGTCTGCCATGGAAAACATGGCAGATGCTTGAAATCATTATTGAGATGAACTTCAAAGATATGCCTGATCCTGGGAAGGAGTGCTACGATGTATTAGTTATGTCTGCCCTGGGCACTGGCATGGGCATAGGATGCCTTCTGAACTCTGTAATTTAACTATGGGTTTCTCATTGCCAAGAATACTCTTGTTGCTGGGTGTGGTGGTGCACACCTTTAATCCCAGCACTCGGGAGGCTGAAGCAGGAGGATTGTTGTGAGTTTGAGACCAGCCTGGGCTACAAAGTGAGTTCAAGGCCAGTCTGAATTGCAGAGTGAGACCCTGTCTCAAAAACTAGGGCCGGGGATTTAGCTCAGTGGCATAAGTGCCTGCCTGGCAGGTGCGAGGTTCAATCCCTGGTACAAAAAAAAAAAAAAAAGAAAAGAAAAGAAAAGAATACTCTTACTCTCTTATGTGCCTGACAACCACCTACTAAGCTTTGAAGATTCATCTTGATTGTTCTCTTCCTTTGTAATAATTTCTTCAAATTTTCCAGTTTACATCAATCTCTAGACTTCCTGGCCTCTCACAATGTTTCTTATGCAAATTTTATACTTTTCCCCTTATCATCCTGTGCTACAGTAACTGCCTCAGGTGGGTAAATCTCACCCTGAGAATACACATAGAAATTCCTTATATACACAAACCCAGCCATACTGGACTCTTCAGGGCCTTTGCAAATTCTCAGGGCATGACCTACAGGACAGAATGACAGAGGAACACACTCACCGAGCAGCTGGTTGGCAGACGAGGTGGTGAGGTTGAACTGCTGCTCCAGGTACTTCCCCAGGAAGGCAGCAAAGCCAGCTACCACTGCAATCTCCATGCAGGCAGCCAGGATGATGCAGGTGAACACGGGGTTGGAGAGCAGGTGCTTGGTGACCTTCGGGATCACTATAGGGAGGGAAAAGTAGCAGAAGGTCAAGGGTCAAGGTCACACACACTTAGCCTCCATTCTAAGGCCTCCAGCTCCTCTTTCTGACCCACTCTTGACCATTTCTGTAAGCAGCATCAGAAGACACCTGGTTGCAAAGGCCAAAACCTACACACAGTACAGGTTGTCCATAATTATGGAAATCATGGCTTCAAATCATATAGTAGGATTCTGCCAATTACTCTATCTGCTTCTAAAGTGGGAGACTACTGTGCCTTTTCTTGCAATTCACTAGAAATGCTAAAACATTTTTTAAATGATCATAAGATGTTCCCCACTACCACCATCAAAAAAAGAAAAATGTAGAGTCTGCTTCTCAAAAGAGAAACTAATGTTGCTTCCTGCAAGACAGCCAGCGTGAGCAGGGAGACCCAACCAGATCCACCTCTGCTTGCCAGCCACTGCCACTGGAAGGTTTGCTTTCTGTGGACAGCCAGCACAAGCAGGGAGACCCAGTCAGCTAAGCTCCGTGCACCTGGACACCACCATTGGAGGCCCTTGCTTCCTCCAGGAGGTCAGCACCCACCAGGAGGATTAGACAAACACACCCCATGTGCCTGCTGCCACTGGAGGAGTCCC
Source organism: Dasyprocta punctata (assembly GCA_004363535.1). Lineage (NCBI taxonomy): Eukaryota > Metazoa > Chordata > Mammalia > Rodentia > Dasyproctidae > Dasyprocta > Dasyprocta punctata. The sequence continues at coordinate 5,010 of RJWM01021005.1, forward strand.
GGTGTAGACATGCAGGCTGAGAGAAAAAGTAGCCCCACCACCATGCACCCCAGCCAAAACCCAGTATAGCTGTACAGGTCTAGAGAAGTCCACCCCATGGCCTGCTACCTCCCCGGGGTCAGAGAAACCCAGGTGCCTGTCCCATTCCCCTACACTGTGGAGGGGCAACCAACATGGGAAGTGCCTGGGACCCCACAACCAGCTTGTTGGGAGGAACCCAGGAGAATGTCAAGACAAAGGAGCAAAAGGCAATCTCAGACCTCCAGCCCACACAGAACAAATCTGGGAGATACAGTCATGGAAGAAAATGGAAATCACACACCTGAAATCTCTGAGAGAATAGCAACTGAAGTAAACAACTTCATGAAGCTGTAAAAGTAATCAGATCAGAAATAATGTCTCAGGTGAAAGAAGAAATCACAAGCATAATGAAAGAATTGCTGAGCATATCTAAAGAAGACAGATGAAAAAGAGGAGCATAGGAAAATGATGGAAACCTTGAATGAGCAATATAGGCAGGAATTACAATGCATGAAGCATATTCAAAGAGATATCCAGGAAATTAAGAAGTTGACTGAAAGTTGGCAAAACTGCTTGAAAGAGACTGAAGACAGACTTTCAGACCTGGAAGACAGGATCACAGCTAGCTATCGTGAAAGGAAAGATCCCTTAAAAATAACAAGGATCCAGGAAAAACAATTCAATGGCTGCAAGATGAAGCAAAGAAAAATAAGAGTGATAGGTATCAGCAAAGAAGCAGCGGTCAACACAAATGAAATAAAAAGGCTATTTACAGAAGTAATAGCAGAAAACTTCCCAAACATGGGAAAAGGATCTGGCATGCAGGTAAGTGAGGCATATACAACTTCAACTAGCCATAACCAAAGTAAATCTACACCTAGATATTTAATAATCAAGATCCCAGAAATTCAGCACAAGAACTGAACATTAAAAGCTGTTAGAAGAAACAGATCACCTATAAAGGAAAGCCCATCAGAATCACAGCAGACTTCTCAACACAAACCATGAAGTCAAGAAGAGTTTGGAGTCAAGTGTTTCAAATCCTGAAAGAAAACAATTTCCAACCCAGATTGATGTACCCTGCAAAACTACCCTTCAAAATTGATGGAAAAGTAAGATATTTCCATGATAAATAACAACTGAAGGAATTCATGACCACCAAACCAACCATACAGAGTGCTAAAAGATATTCTAGAGAGAGATAAAGACGACCACGGTTCCAGGAACAGCAGCAGAAGAGGACTGCCAAACAGAACATAGCATGGCAGAGATGAACCAATGCATGCCAACTGTAACCATTAATGTAGATGATCTCAATCCATCAATAAAAAGAGACACAGGGAGAAGGGATCAAGAAACAAGATCCATCAATATGCTGTACACAAGAAACACGTTTAATATGAAAGGAAATTCATAGACTGAAAATCAAAGGAGAGAAAACAATTGTTCCACGTGACAGGAGACAAGAAAAAAGCAAGGGTTACTTGTCCATTAACTGCAGAATGGATAAGAAAGATATGGTATTTTCATACAATGGAAAGCTACCCAGCTATAAAGTAGGATAATCTTGAGGCTCCTGTAGGTAAATGGATGCACCTGGAGATCATGTTCATGGGTGAAAGGGTTTGAACTCATATGGGTGAACATTGAGTTATCTCCCTAGCATAAAAAACCAAAGGAGTTAGTGGGATCCACAAAGCACAATAGATATTACGAAAGTGATAAGAGAGGAAACACTAGGAGGGGAAGGTGGTAACCAGTGTTAATTTTTTATTGTTTTGTCTTGAACTCTTGTATCATTTTCATAATTTTGTTAGGTTTGGTTCCATTCTGTCTTGTTTTGTTAGATTTTACTGCATCTGATGGTATGGGCAGCTATTTTGAAGATAATGTGATATATTATGGTAACCATTGTTAGTTTCCTATTATCTTGTTTTGAAGTCTTATAATGTTTTTATTCCTTTGTTTTGATTGGACTTATCCTGTTGTGTTCTGATTTTATTATTATGTGTGATAGTACAGATGGTTATTTTGAAGAAAACAAGAGACATAGTAGCCATTGTTCATTTCCTGTTACCTTGTTTTAAAGTCTTGTAATGCTTTCATTCTTTTGTTTTGATTGGTTTTAGTCTGTTTTCTATTGTTTGATTTCATTATGTGTGAAGGTATGGACAGCTAGTTTGAACAAAACAAGAGACATTATGGTAGCCACTGTTGATTTCCTGTTGTCTTGTTTTGAAGTCCTGTGTTGCTTACATTGTTCTGTTCTGATTTCTTTGTTCTGTTTTTTGTTTAGTTTTATTCTCTTTAAAATAAAAAAGTAAAAAAAGGAGAAACTAACATATATAAATCAAACATATATCAACATATTTAAGTATATTATGCCTATTACTAAATGTGTATAATTACACAGTACATGTATGTCAAGAAAATACATTTCTTAACAGTTTCAAGGAAGAAATGCAAGTTGAGTCGACTCTAAAACAGACACAAGCCCATACCAACCTCTCCTCACTGCATCCCTGGAAAGAAGTCCCCACCAGCTCTCACTTGGAGACCACAGCTGATGCAACTGGGGTCACAGTCAGTATTATTGATAGAGTCATTCCCCACATGGTACTCAGGGAAGCCAGTGCAAATCATTTTCCTGCTCCAAATTCCATAGTGGCTGAAACCTACCCTGTCTGCCCTGGCTCCTTGTCTGCCCTCAGTGACCTGATCATGCTCCCAACTGCACCTCTTTCTTCCGCCCAGTCCTGCTGTTTCCTGCTGTTTCTCCCTCACCTGTACTCAGCTACTCCCCATCCAAGTCTTGTGCTTGGGGCTCTTGTTTACTGCACTGCCTTTCCCACATCCCCTCTTTAGCCCCCAGTGCAGCCTTGAGGAAGCCCCAGGCCCAGCGCTCTGGGGAGAGGTGGTGGGAAAGGACCCAGTGGCTGTAAATACCAACAGAGCCAGACAGCAAATGTTGTTTAGGTCTCACATTTCATTCTTATTTTATTGGACTTCATTTTTCTTAAAGCTTGTGGTTTCTTAAACCACTAACACTTCCTGTTGCACTGGTGCTTTTATAAATGAAGCTACTAAAAAAATCCTTTGAAAATAAGCATGTGAATTGGATATTTCCACCAGATAGAATCCTTGGCACACAGTCTTCAGCCTCTCAGTGATGGTGCATGATGTGTCCAGGCAGGGCAAAGAGGGCTCTGATTGTATGAGGACACCCTTGTCACGCCTACATTTATGCCTTTACTTTAAGGTGGGAGTTGCCATCTGTATCTGTAGGACATTGGTTCTAGGACCCCTTCCCCTTTGGGTACCCAAATCAATGCATGCTCAAGTTCCTAATATAAAATACTATTATATTACAGACAACTCATGCATATTCTCCTGTGTGCTTTAAACCATCTCTAGATTACTTACACTGTAGAATATAATGTAAATGCTATGTAAATAGTAGTAGCTATATTACATTGTCTAGGGAACGATAAGGAAAAAATCTGTACATGTTTAATATAGATGCAATTGTGTACCAGATATTTTCAATCTGTAGTTGGCTGGACCTGTGGTTGCAGGATCCTATGCATACAGAGGGCTGACTATATTTATGAAAAAGCTGAAAGGTAGCTGATATATCATATATCATGGCCCATGATCATTCTAGGTTACAATAAGCAGATTTAAAGTCTTATGTAAATAATAAATCATAGTACAGGCAGTATGCAGGTAAAGTTATAAAGGTAGTGAACCAATGGCTAAAGACAGGGTAACTCAGTTCCACTAAAATGATATTGAAAAATACTGGGCATGCGGTACACTCATTTCCACCTGTGTAATTAGATGACATAAGATCCAGCCTTTCAGGTAAAACAGGTACTGCACCAAGTCTTAGAAAAACTAATCTGTTCCAAATAAACAGGTGGGTAGAAAGTCAGGCTTTGCATTCTAAGGTGATGAATTAGTCAGCTGTCCTAAAGAAGAGAGCTCATTACCCAGGCTCAATCGCATCTCCTAGGAGATGGAACCTCTAAATGGCCCAACTAATTAGAATAAAATAATAATAGAAGATACATAAGTTTTTAATAATGTTAACAGACAAGCTCAATAAATCACAATGACAGAACAATGGACTAGGAACTGGCAGATACACAAAACCTAAAATCTATCATCTCCTGGAAAGATACCAAGTTTTAAAAATGAAAATCTCAATAAAGCATAGGGAGGTAACGATTCTTTGACATAAGGAAAGGAATTTAACCACAGAAATGGGTTAAGCAGGGGTGACTGGATGCTCAGAAAATGGGCTGGGCAACTGGCTCCCACATCCCAACTAAGCAACAGCCAGACAACCAGGGGTGTTGCCTCAGTTGTTCTGGGGTGGTTGCTTTGGAAGGCAAGGGTGGCAATAAGTAAATGCACAAATAAAAATGAAACCAAAACTAAAAAAGAACCCGAATAAGAATAAAGATGGCAAATAAAGAACTTTAAATCTCTGGTATTCATAGAATTCTAACTTTTTTTTTTTTTTTTTTTTGTACTAGGGATTGAACTCGCAACCTCACACTTGCCAGGCAGGTGCTTGTGTCACTGAGCTAAATCCCCAGTCCTGTAACTGGATTTATTTTAAGCCCACTGGTCTTTATGTATATTTTGTCTCTCCTTTCCAGGGTATTAAACATTTATGACAATTCGGCTTCTTAGAAATACCATTTCAAAGAAATGCCCAGAAGTGTTTACTTTTAAAAATCCATGTTTGAATGTTAAACTTTTCATTGTTAAAACTGTATTATTTTTAAGCATTACACAAATATTTAGAGGAAAGTTGACTTTGTAGTGTTTAAAAATATGGATTGTTTAACAAATATAGGAAACGAATAATTGGGTGTCAACAGAGGGCAATGAAGTCTATGTACAAAAACTCCTTGGATGCTAAGACTCTGCCACTACGAATCTCTGTTAAATGAGCGAAGGCCAGTTTGCTGTAATGTGTGGCACACTGTGACTGTATAACATACTTGTGACAAAGGACTGGTTTTTCATACTAGCAGTGTCAAACTTAACATTATAGAGGGAGTAGTTTGAATGCCATTGGGTGATCACTGAACATCCTTGGAATAAATAAACCTGAAAGTCCTGTCTGCTTATGTGCTTTGGTACAGAAATAATGCAGTACTCCATCACTGTATTCTTGGAGGATTAAGATAGCTAGACTCTGGAAGCATTGCCAATGATGCAGGGCAGTGGAGGACATTCCAGGAATGTGATCCTCCAGCATCCTTTCATTGTAGGCCCATCTTTTTTGTCAGGGTACAGTGTCTTTAAACTCTGGAGAGCCAAGCACCCCAGCCACCACACTGTCACAAGTTAGATTGCTGTAGAAGATGCTCCAACTGAAAATGTTAGTCTCAGGCTCAGAAACGATTTGAGTTGAATCACTGTATCTCTTTAGGCCCCAGTATCTACTTGACCTTGATCGAGTCCTCGTTTGTTTGGGGATGGGAAAGATCTTTGTTCAACAAAGGCAACTCCAGTTAATGGAATATTTTTATACCTCAGCAAGCATTTTAATTATTCCAAAGATAATTCTTCGCCTGTAGGAGGGATTCCTTGTCAAGACAGGAGTCTGCCTGCTTTTGTCTTAATATCTAATGACTAATTTCTTCTTGAATTAGATGTGAAAATCATTAAGCTCGAGAAGCATTGCACTGAAGGCCTGGGGAAATCTCAATGCCTTTATTTGCATGAACTTTTTTTTTTTTAAAGTGAAGCCGATAGCCTTCTAGAAATGATGAGTTCTTATGTCCCACATTTTCCAAGGCTGTTTTTCTTTTGGTTTTATTGGAATGACTGATAGCATTCTCAAAAGATTCACCCTACTGGTATCATCCAAAACCCCGCTCAGAGAAAGACTCTGAAATTAGCTTGAGCCCAGGGATATTCCAGTGTTTCCAGATTTTTCATTCAAATGTACAGTGATATCCATAGCATTCTAAGGAGGCAGCAGTCCACAGGTGGCCCAGACAAACTGAGAAACTGAGGTCATCCCAGGAACTGAACACGTGCAGCTGCTTACCTCTCACTTTCTGATTCACCCTAGAAAGTGGGAGCTGGGAGGAGAGGCTGTCTTGAATTATGCAATCCCACCCACTGGGGAAACCTTTTCCAGTCTCATGGGGAGCCTTGTGCTATCACCAGCAGGATTGTGCATAGCTGGAAACAGCAGTGGGGAGCAATCTCTAGCGAAAGCAAGGTTTCTACTCCAAGCCTTCAGAAGGCTTTCCAGCAGGACCAAGACTTCTTATAAACTTCTGAGGCCTTCAAGAAGCAGAAGGGCAGATCTAGGGGCAGCAAAGGACTAATGTCAGTGGAGCATCTCATAGGTGCCAAATACCATCAAACTGTTCACATGCCTACTTACCAATGCTTCAATACACCAACGTACCACAAACCTTTGATCTTGGAACCACTTAAACCTCCCACTTACAGATAAGGAAACTGAGTCAAAGAGTGCTTCCCACAGTGAGAGCAGCACAGCAGACAGTCCAACTATGGCACCTGTCACCATGGCACACGATCTGATCCTGACAAGTGTGCCGCTGCTCTAGGTTTGAAAATTAAGCAAGCAACGCAGGCTACTCCTGCTAATTGAAAGTACAGCTTAACTCTTAGAAATATAATAATAATCATTATCATAATAATAACAACAACCATCACCACCCAATAGGGATGGGAAAAGTGACCTGATGTAGCATGGATCTGGGGCTTTGTTTATGTTTTTTGAAAGAAGAGAGATGCCTTGTCTGGGTCCTCCTGACTCTCCCTGAGGAGGAGCCACTTGAGAGCAAAGACAGAACCACTCTGTCATTTGATGTGGGCACCACTTCCCGTAGAGCAGATGATAATAAATGCAAGGTCAATTAAATAATCCAGTAAATGAACAAATGAATGAACGAATCCCAAGGTCTTGAAGCGAACCCATTACAGTCTCTCATGAAGCATTAACTATGAAAACAGAGATAAACTTATGTTCAAACTTAGTGAAATGCTATAGGCTCCTGGTCTTTTGAGATGATTCCTTGCCCGTGGGGCCAGAAGTTCAGAATGTGCACCTCTTCTTCGTTTGCACTGCTGATCCTGGAGGCATCAAGAGATATTTCCTTGGGCAGGGGTTGGGGAAAGTTCGAGTGGAAGAGGAGGCCCACAGTGTCCAGAAGGCCTACAGGAGCGAGTGCCTGAGACACACTGGCCCCAGTCCAGGGAGTGTCTGGCTCCAGCCTCAGGCCGCTGTGACCTCATCACAGTGGCTGATCCCGTGGTAGTCTGCCCCAGGCTGTCGAGGAAACTTTCTGGCACCTTCTCCTTGTGTATTTACAAGAAATGGCTACTAGGTGTCCTTTTGGCCTGTATGTAGAAGATGGCAGGCAGAGAGTCATGCTTCCTGTGTAGAGAAGGCCGTGGTTTAAACGAACGTACAAGAACCGACCAGCACTGGTAGCAAACATTTGGAATGAAACTTGAGCATCAGCTGCTGGGGACTGGCAAGGACAACACAGAGCCCATAGATCCCACTGGTTCTTCTGAGATCACCAGTTTTTCATAACTACACCAAGGAGGCCCAAGAGAATAGGAGTCATGAGCCCCTCCACCTCCACAAGCCACTGTAAAGCAAGCATGGAGCATCTGCGGAGGCAAGGCTAGCTGCAGCTCCAAACTGGTGTCACTTGGTCACTTCGCTCCCTTAGAGTGAGGAGCACAGGTTCACCCCAAGATGGCAGGAATGAAGAAAAGAAGCCCATGACACCTTCTTCAGATCCAAGCATCGTATCTTTCCATGTCAGAGGCAGGAGCGAGAAAGTGACTGAGGAATAAGCTCTTCTGTGACTGTTTCATGTCAGCTGATTAGGATGCTCTCTGGGAGAACAGGCCTCACCTCGGGGGCACTGGCTGCACCTAGCACTCCTGAAAATGAAAACTTTACCCACATGAGAATTCACTTCTGGAAACTTCACGAAGAAAAACAGTAGTGTTCAGAAAAGAGAAGAAGTAAAGCCCTCAATGTGATGGAACTGCCCATCGCGACCCCCAGGGTTTCTAGGATTACTTCCCAAAGCATGTCCTAAGGTCCCTGTGAATTGCGAGAGTCCCAGGGTCCAGAGTGCCCCAGCTTATCTGTGAGTGGGCTCCCCTAGCATGTCAGCTTGCATAAGTACAACTGTGGGGGAACCTTCTGACATTTAGCCCTGATGTGGACCCCACACACATCACCTCGCCTTCTGGTTATTTCCTTTGCTTGATTACTCATTCATTCATTCATTCATTCACTCATTCATCAAACACTCCAGGAACACCTAGAGTGCCTGGCAAGTGCTCGGTGCCCTCTAGTGTGTTTATCTCAGTGGTTTTTGGTGAGGAGCACTTTCCCACAGACAGTCGCCCAGTGCTAGGGCCCAGCAGCCCTTCCGTCAGCACCCAGAACAGTAGAACCAGGATACTGACCAGCCATCTCTGCAACATAAACCCTACCCTGGCCCAGTACTCCAAGTGGTTGGGAGTCCCAACAGTGAAATCAGCACTGCAAAATCAACACAGATGATTTTTAACATGAGGGGAGAGCCTAGTTCTGAAGACAATTGTGCAATAAAAAGCACTCGCCATTTGGCCTGTGGAACAAGAACCCTGCCCTCATCAGACTCCTCACAGTAACCTTCAGCTGGAAGGCACAGACTCCTAATAAAGAAAAAAGAAGGTAAAGGTACTGCTAACTGGTAAGGGAAGAAAGAGGCCTGGCAGAGACATGGAAGCCAGAGGTGTGACTCAGGTACCACCACGAGGATGAATGTGTACCCTCCCAGGAAGCCAGACACCTGTCAGATGACAGCAAGTAACACAACCAAGATCAACATCACTGGGACAAGTGGGCCTCAGCCACTGCTCCAGCAGATCCTCTGCAATTCAGCAGCCAGGATCGGGGGAGCAGATCATGTTCATCAAGGCATTTGGGGGAGCAGCAAGGAAGCTGTAAGGAAAGCAGAAAGCTGCACTGGGCTTGGAGATGCATGTGCTCAGTGCCCTCTCGTGTGTCTATCTCAGTGGCTAGCTCACCTATCTGTTTATTCCTCACTTAGTAAACAGTGGGGATTTAGTGCCTGGTCCGTACCAGGATTTGAGCAAAAGCAGATTAAGTCCCTGCCCTCACAGAGCTTATGGAGGAAGTGAATAATGACATACCCAGAAATAATGCCTCTATCAGAAGGGCAGAAACAACCTTCATCCATGCTAGGGAGCCGACTCCTGAGGATAAGCAGAATTTAAGGCAAGGGAAGCAAGAGCAGAGTCCTAAGAGGAGGGGGAATGAGGGCTGGAAGGAGGCTGGGGAGGCTGGCGTGGAGGGAGCAAGGGTGGAAGCCACCTAAGAAGTAGCTGGGGCCCTGGAAGGGCTTTGCCTCTATACCCCCCTCCCCCAGCGGCAGCAGAGAGCAAGGCAGTCAGAGTGGAGGGGCTGTGGCTGCCTGCGGCACAGGCGGGAGCAGGCTGCAGACGGGTTCAGGTGATGAAGTCAGCTGAACTCGGGATGGGTGCATGGTGTAGTGTGGTGCAGCCCAGGCAGACTTCAATGCCAGTAAAAGTGAGGCTCCCTGGGGTGGGGGCGCTACATTCCAGAAGCAAATGGAGCAGAAAGCAATCAGACACAGTAAGGGCTTTTGTTATATGGGCCCCAGGCTGATTCTCTTTCCTCAGTCCTTTCACTAACAGTGTAGTGGATCTTGTGGGAAGCAACAGAAAGAGCCCTGGATTTGGGGTCTGGAGACCTGGGTCCAGTCCCAGCTGCAGGAAGCAAGAAGCCACTTCCCATGCCCAGCTCCAGTGTCCTGCTCAGTGGCACAAAGACCAGCAATGACACCCACCCCACGTGGAGCCAGAGTTGGAGGGCGAGTGTGTGTTCTGGCAATCATAAATCATCTCCCAGACGTGGGTGGTGCCTTTCAGGACCCAGCCTGAGGGCCTGGCCTGCTCAGCTGTCACCTGGTTCTGTTACCTTTTCTGGGACAGGAAGGCGACTGGAGAGGTGGACTTGGCAGTCAGCATGAAGGTCTGAGGGAACACAGTGCTCAGCTTCCCACTGCCCTGTCCCTGGGTGATCAGAGGCAGAGCTTGCCTTGTGGGTTTTAAACCTCTGGTGCCGGTGCACTCGTCCCAGCTATAAAACTCACTGCAAGGTCAGGATGTGCCAGTACTGGCAGGGAGTTAGTTCTTCCCCACCTTTGAGCTGTAACCTCGTTGGAAAACCCACTGTTTTAGGGTACATCTGTGCCCTTGCCACCAGCATCCAGAGTTTTAATATATTCTGTTGGAAAATCAGAACCTGGTGGTGCCACCTGTGCTTAGGAGAAAGTCTACTGCTAAAAGACGTGGCGTAATGTTATGGCTAAGAATACAGCCACTGACGCTCTGCCAGGGTTCAAATGTTTTTCTATCTCTAAGTCTCAGTTTCCTTACCTGGTAAATGGTACCAATGCCTTGCAGGGGTACGGGGATTCACTATGATAATGCCCCAAAGACGAACATCAATGCCTATTTTGTGTGCACGCAGGTGCGTGTGTGTATTCATACTCATGTGCGTGGGAGCGAGAGAGTGCTTGTTTGTTACTTAAGTCGTTCTACTGATGTCACCAGGCACTGTGCTGTACCCCAGAAATGAAGAGATGAATGAGAACTTTGTCTTTGGGGAACCCCTGGTCTTCAGATAGGTGTTGAAAAGCAAACAGACCACCCTGGTATTGCAGTAACAGGGGCTTTACGGGGGCCAAGTGGATGACACAGTAATACAGCTAATCTTACACGGGGACGGGACACGGAGCGGGTGTGGGGGGCTTCCTGGGGAGGAGTGGACTGAGGCCAGCCCAAAAAGGGCCCAGGGAGGAAGGGGATTCCAGAGAGAAATGACAGCAAAGTGGAGCACTCCTAACATGTCCCTGGGACTGCAGGGAGCTTGAGGGTCCAGGACAGGCACACATGCAGGGGGAACCCAGGTCCTATCCATCCAGTTTCCCAGGGCAGGCGACAGCAGGGACGACTTACAATGACACATAAAATTGTGGGCATGAGGTTTAGCAGACCAGATAATGAAATACTGTATATTTTTCTATCATACTCTCTAACCAGTCTGCAAACCCCACATAGCTCCTAGATTCAGGAGGGCATGGCAGTCCTGGCCAAGATAGGACTTACCTGCAGGGTAGGTGGGGACAGGACAGTGCTAGCCACAGAGGACAGGGACGGGGACGCAGTGGACCCTCCAGAGCTAAGTTATTCCAACAGTGAGATCAGGAGGAGGGGCCTCAGCTGGGGCTTAAAAGAAGTTACATGGCTGAGATGCAAAACTGTGCCTTGATTGGCAGGCTCCCGCTGAGGGGAGATGCTGGAGTTTAATAAGCCCAGACACTTGTTCGTCTGCTGCGTGCTTTGTAAACTGCCTATGCGACAGTCGCTACAAGCTGGGTACTCCCTGGCTGCTCTGGAACAAGGCTCTGCTAAGGGTGGTAAACTCCACTGATGGCTGACTGAACTGAAAACAGACCCTCAAGCCTGCTGGATGGGGGAAGTGCCACAGATCCAAACGTCCACACCACCATGCCTCAATGTGCTGTATAAATGGGAAAAAAGCACTAACACCAACCTCACACAGCTGCTGGCAAGTTTAAACCAGCCCCTGTTGTTAACAGTGTGCGGAGATAGGTAACACGGCCAAGGCCGCACAGTTGGGGAGTGGCTGAGCTGGATCTGAACTCAGGTGGATGTACCTTCAGGCATGCGGTCCTGAGACTCTCCCAGGAGCCTGGGAAGCCTGGAGCTGGGGTAGTGGGTGAAGAGCTACTCTTGACAGCTCCACTCAGGGGCTTGCAGAGTGTGACAAGGGACACAGATTGATGGCAGAAGAAGAAACTACTTTGCAAGTTCAAGCAGTATGCATGAGAAATAGCGACACGCAGCTCTTGAGAGCCATGATAATTCCTCTGATGTGTGACACCGATGCTTATTTGTACCATAAACGCATAGTATGCTGCTGGGGATGCAAATTAGATGAAGTTGTTTGGGGAACACCAGGTAGCACTGCATGGTGCTTCTAGGGAAAATGGTCATGTGGCAAAAACACTCGCGTCACGGGGGAAAATAAAGGATGTGAACACGTGGGTCCTCTCCACCGGCTGGCGCATGGAAGGTTTGTTGATTAGCATAATAGCTCACGTCGCTGTGCTCTGGCTCTGGGGGAATCTTCCGGAGATGCAGCCTCCCTCTCCTACGGGGGCAGAGTTTAGGCCATTAGTGGACCAACTGCCTCTAAGAGTTGCTAATCCTAAATGCAGAATCATTAATCATCAGAAGTGCAGAATGTACATGGGACACAATTTGTGAGTTTTGAACCCAACTACCCAACAGTGCACTTGCCAGCTCAAGTGCAGGTCATCCAGGGCTTATGTTGTCATTCATTTGACCTTGTCTGTCACATCCTCCCCTGCTAAAACATAAGCTCCAAAACATAAGCCACTTGGTCACAGCCGTGTCCCCAGTCCCTGGTAGGGAATCAGTAAATACTGACTGAAGGGAACAAACGAGGAAATGAGCAGCTGAACGGTAACCCAAGAATCCTGAAGCTGTGGCGGTGTCACCTCCGAGCCTCTCACTGTCCACGTCTTCCCTGCCTGTCCTCTGTGTCTCAGTAACCTCCTAGGGACTGACAGCTGCGGTTCCACCACCCTGGGTTGTCCTACCTGGTTTGAAGGGTGCCCCCTGCCACTGGAAAGTGAGTCCTTTGCTAGCCCAATTGTGTCTTTTCTTCTGTGCATGCCCAGAGATGAATGATGAGAGATTACTGTGCACGTCTTCTAAGACAGAGCCATCCCCCAACAGTGTCCAGAAAGGCTGCTGACATCATCAACCAAGGCCAGGGTGCCCTCTGCCAAGTCCCTCTCATGCCAACTTGATTTATCCCAGTGGCTTGGTTACTAGCAAGTGTCAGTGGCCCTTTGTACCCTGACAGGTGCATCGGACCTCTCAGTCTAGCTGGCTGGGGCTCCCAGCAGTGATTCAGTTTGGGGGTGTCTCTTTTTTTTTTTTTTTTTTTTTTTGCGGCACCGGGGATTGAACTCACAACCTCACGCCTGCCAGGGCAGGTGCTTAAGGGACTGAGCCAAACTCCCGGCCCTGGTTTTTTGAGGCAGGGTCGCACTATGTAGCTCAGGCCGGCCTTGCGCTCGTGGTAGCCCAAGCCGGCCTCGAACTCACAACGCTCCGCCTACCTCAGCCTCCCGAGTGCTGGGATTAAAGGCATGCGCCACCACGCCCGGCTTGGGGGCATCTCTTTTGTTAAGCACATACTTATGAAGGGGGTGGCAACCTCACAGGACACAAACTGGGTGACTTTCTCACTTCCTGATGCAACCTGAGATGCCAAGGAATGAAGTTTAAGGCCTCCTATGGACAATTTCACATCACAGCATTGCTATGAACCGGTGAGGAATATGGGTGAGACATGACATTCGGTTATTAGTGTCTTTCCAGAAATAGCACCAGTTCTTTCAATTTCTCATGGACTCACAGGTACGATTAACAGTCTTCGGCTGGCAGTGTTTTTGCTCCCAGGACAATGCTATCAGAGTAGAAGTGTGTGACAATTTCACACGTGTGGAAATGAATCTGGGAGCGGTGAGAGATAGCAGAGCTGGGAGGAAGTCAGACACCAATCTGGGCTCTCACTGTGATTCTTGAGCACGGTTCTCAAGCATCCATATCAGGTGCTCCTCCTTCCATAGGTGCTCAGGAAAAAAGCTACTGGCATTAGGAGATGCTACAGGGAGCCCCAGAAGGCTGTGCCTGCTGTGAAGTACTCAGTGCCCAGAGAGAGGGACCTGGCCACCCACCTTTGCTTCCTAGGGAGGGGTCCCCCAGCCTTGCTCCTGCCTGCGCAACCTGCTCATCCCTGAAGTCCAGCATACTCGGATGGACCAGAGCACAGAGTCATGTGCATTAGGGAACAGCACACGTAGCTCACCAGGGGACAGCTGTGACAGTGAGCAGCTTTCGGGGTTGCCGGGTCACAGTCAGCTATGCTGTCATTTCCCTCACCTTGAATGAACAATGCCGGAGATGGAAACAATTGGGGAAACCTTTCATTCTGCATTATTCTTTGTGGCTCACTATTTGATCAGAAAAGCTGGATTAGTTTCTTTTAAAAATGATAGTGAGCTCTCCACTGCATTCTGAAGTAGGACTGTTATCGTTATGGTTTGTGTCTAGATGTCCCCTGAAAGCTTCAAGCGATCAGAGGGCTTTTTCAGAGGTGGCTGAATCTAGAGTGTGTGATGCTGGGATTAAGGGTGTGTGATTAGTAAATCAGTCTACCAATCAGTTTGGCATAGTTCTGCTAAGATGAAGGGAGTGCTACACCGGCAGCATTCAATGTAAGGGACAGAAAGAGTCTTGTCTCCTCCCGCTTGTTGCTTTTGCTGTCTTCTACCATGAATTGTTGCCCTCTGCCATGTGCCATTCTGCCTTAGAGCCAGCCAATTATGGACTGAAACCTCTACAAACAGTGAGCTAAATAAAACTATCCCCCTTTAACTTTGGGTGTCAGGTTTTTGTCTCAGCAATGGGAGAAAAGTAACCAAGACAGTTATTGAGAGGGATTCATATTTCTTCCCGGAAGGGAAGCACATTTTTCATCTTCAGTGAAAGGACCAAGTGAACCTAAAGAAACTTAAGTACTTTGGAGGTGGCTTTTTAAAGAGTGCCTATCCCAGGCAAAGGGAGCCAACTTCAAAAGTCCTTTATTGCTTCAAGAAGCTCATAAGAGGCCTGAAAGAGTTCAAGAGAGTTTTGTGGATGTTTTTGCATCATCCCTCTCTTTCTTGTGTTTTTCCATCTACAGACATTTGTATTTATTTATACATCAGGTTCCATATAAACCACTGAGATCCTGTCAATAAAACCTGGCTGCACCTTGTTAAGCAAGTGTGGTCACAGGTTAAGTACGAGGCTGGTGGGGGCCAATCTTTCAAAGCAAATATTATTCAGCCTCGACTCAAGTCTTCTAGCGCTCAGTCCTGAGTGCCTCAGCGCCTTGCACCTACTCCCATCACAATGCCCCATTATCCTGACCACCAGCAGGCGAGGTGCCCTTTACCTCTCAGCTGCTGGAAGCAGGAGGCACTGCTGTCTGGCTCCAGGGGGTGCCGCAGGACCCCATTGCTGGGCTTGGGCCTCTCATATTCTCTTTCGGGGAGCATGGCCTGCTCGCTCTCCATGGCAGGGTCCGAGTGTGGAGGCAGGGACTGTGGAAACCCGAACATCAAGAGGGAAGAGAAGAATAGTAAGGCACCGCAGAGCAGAAAGCCGCCCCACCAGGCTCCGATCCAGCGGGGGTCGTCCGGAGTGATGTCCAGGTTACCTGCAGAGGGAAAGAGCACACCTCAGTGGGATGGGACACGGGACAGGTGGGCGGCGGACATTCGCTGAGGACTTGAATCTGCTGCGTGGAGAATTCAAGGGCTCCAGCAACGGACGAGGGTGGGAGGACGGGGCAGCAGGCTAGGAAACCTATCTGTTCTACATCAGTGCTCCTGTTTCTCCCAGAGCTGGAGACTGATCACGTTCCTGCTTTAATTTTCCTGTCTACCCTGGGTTTATATCAGTCTAAACAAAAACAGTTTGAAGCCAGACAGCCTCTGAATTTAGGCTGAAATTGGCTGGCTTAGCAATGCTGCCAAGGTGTGCTTGTGAAAACACAAGGAAACATTTATTGTTCGAGGGTAGATTTTTTTTTTTTTACTAGGTACAGTCACTCTCATCTCCCCGGAAGAAGCTAATCTAAAATCCCATTCAGCACCCACTGTCTGTCTTAAATCAGGTTTGCTGTATAAAAGGACCAGTACAAAACAGAGGTCAAGACTATGAAGCTGGACCCAAAAACACCCAGGCTACCTGGGTTGAAATCCTGGCTCCTTCTCTCTGTGGGACTGTAGGTCAGTGTCTGAGTCATTGATGCCTCTGGTTACTGACCTGTACAACACTGACTAGGAGGATGGTGCTTACCTTACGGTCACTGAGAAGATCACATGAACCACCCCAGACATAAGGCACTCAGAGGAGTGCCTGGCACGTGCTTGAGCCCTCGGTGGAGGTAGCTTGTTATTTATGGCTGCAGTCCTCTATTTTCAAGCTACTTCAAATCTTGTTGGTGGTCTGTGGCTTGGCACCAGCCCCCTTTCAGAAAGTTTTGCAGCCAACTCATGTGCTTACAGGCACTATGCATGTGGTTTGCTAGCTTGTACTTTTACCTCTTGGATTTGCCAAGTGAAGCCATGGCAACATAACCTACTGCTTACTTCTTGATATTTCCCCTTCTTTGTCTACACAGCTTCCCTGCAAAGCAGCATTCCCAGATGAGCTGCTTAGAAATGACTCTTTGATGATAAACGGTACTCCTGGAGCCCACAGGAGATTCTTGGAGACCTGGGAAATAGCGTATGAGTTAAGACCAACAGTGCTTTGGGCCTGGACCAGATGGATGGACAGCTCTGGGAGGAGGCATGACTGCGGATGCCAGATGAATGCTTCCCCATTTATAAAATGCATTCCCTGAAGACTCTTCAGCCAGCATTAATGATAATGCCACCATCATTTATGAAGGGTTTCCCTCTGCTCCACGTAATATGCAGAGCACGTTCTTAGCTGTCACAGTCCAGGTTCCCTGCAACACTGCAAAGTAGGGGCTTTCATGATCCTTATCTTGCATAGACGGGAAAGCAGAGGTTAAATTCTTTGCCCAAGTTCACAGAATTAAAGACGGAACACAAGCATTTATTTGTACACTAAGGCCCACACTCCTAGCTGCACTGTTGCTCTTGATCATTTGGATTTGCTGTGCTCCCCATACGCTCTGGAAAATGATGAATTTGTGCTTTGGGCAAGGAACCTAAGATGAGAAGCTCTTCTCGCAGGTGGCAGGTTGGCTTTGCAACACAGGTCTCTGTCCTGGAGACGCTGCCATAAGCACTAGCCACGGTGCTATGAAGGACCAGATGCTTTAGTGTAGCCGCGTGCTGGAGAAGAGCGCGTGTGAGCCCCAGAGGGCTTGGGACTGAATCTCAGCTCTGCCCCTGACCAGCTGGACCACTGCATGAGCCTTAGGGTCATCATTTGCAAAATTAAAGATGCCAGCCCCTTCCAGTAGCTACAAGGAGGACAGATAATGAGCGAGAACCCCGACTCATAGTAGGTTTTTCATTTGTGGCAGCTCTTGTTATTTTCACAGTTTTACATATATCAACAGGAATTTCAATGGATGGTTTTTTTACAATAGGGTCTATCATGGGAAAATACACAGCGATCTTGAAAGCACCTTGACGCAAATGATGGATAAGAAAAAGAGGTAAAATTGCCTCAGGTAGCTGCCCAGGAGTATTTTCACTCATCACTTACTGTGTTTCTTTCCCTGATGCCAAACAATGAATGGAAACAAAAGCCAGCAGAAGGCAGCTTGGCTGTTTCCCTCCATTGTATACCGGCTCGGCAAAGGGGGACTGAAGAGCGGGCAGATGTGAGCGAGTGAAGGGAGAGAAATCCTAGCAGTTGGGAGGAACAAAATTAGCACCATGTAGAAAGTCACAGGCAGTTAGTGACTCTGCTCTACGTGTGAGTAAACATCCCGGGGAGAGGGCTGTGGCGGGGAAGGCAGATGCTGTTTGTGGAGAGGTGTCAGCTCACTTCCTGGAGGTACGTGTGTGTGGGGGGGGAGGCTGACGTTGAAAGCCAGGAAAGATGGTGTCACCCGAGTCAGAATCAACAGACACCTGTGACTTGTGCAGGACAAGGGGAAGCGGCCTGTAGGAAGGGGAGCTGAAGACGGTACTCTGCAGATCCAAGAAAACCATAGTTGGCTACTCAGGGAGGTATTGATTTTTTTTTTCCCCTCCATTTCAGCGATCCTGAGCAGTGTGGTAGTGTGACAGGGAGGAAAATGCTGAGAAGAAACTCCTCAGTGCTGGAATGTGTCACCTCAGAACCAGGGAGGCCAAGCGAGTCTGGGAAACTTCTTTTCTCTACCCCTCTCTATGAAAGAGAGTATTTTTATGAGCCATTTCAGCTAGTGACAGTGAAAATCTCCCTGCACTTGGCTGGCAATTAGGAACACTTGGTGCAGAATGTTCCAGAAAGACTGAGGTTGAGAGAGAGTTCGCCATGTCAGCTGGCAAGGGAGGGTGTGGCAGAGGTCACCAATGTCAGCATTCGGATTCTCTCTTCTTCTGGGGACACGGAGGACTGCACCTCCCTCACTTTGGGAAGTTGAGTGTGGCCATGTGACTGAGCTTTGTCCATGAAAGGTGAGTGGAGAGGAGTTGTGTCACTTCTTTGTGAAGTATGAGCTGGTGTGTGACTTTCCAAGTTTGGTGCTTTTCAGATAGTCCCTGACAGGTTACACAATGAACAAAATAACCCCCACTGGCCTGCACTGCATATTCAGTAGGAACAAGAAATGAACCTTTTGCATTCTAAGCCACTGAGGATTTGGGAGTGTTTGTTATTGCAGCATGATGTACTACTACTAGAAAGGCTTAGGAAATATGTATTCCTGCTCTGTAACCATAGTGGTCTCAGAAGGGGTTGGGATTGTTTTAGGCACAGGAAGAGTACAAGCCTTGAAATCTTCCTTACTTCTTTTTTCTTTTAATGTGGTTCATAGCTTGACTTTTGAAAAAGAATCACTGCAGTTTCGGCCTTACAGTGAACGCTGCTCTGTCAGTGGGATGGCCAGAACAAAACTGAAAAGAACCAATCTGTCTCATTCACTTTGTTATTGAATTGACAATGAAATCAGACACACAGATGAGGGAAGATGTTGAATGCAGTAGGGTCAAGATCTCTGGCTCAGGGGACAGCCTGAGCAAAGGCATGACGTCCTCAGGGGCCTCTGAAGGGACAGGGGGAGCTCCTCCAGCCATTCCTCTGCCCCTTGACCCTTCCAGACATCGGGAAATGTGCTGCCTCACTGTGTGGGGAATTTAGGTAGGACGACAATGGGACTAGAGTGGACCAGGAGCGCTGCCCCTGGGGTGCCATGAGGGATGGCTTTCTGCCACGAGGCAAGACACAGTGGGGCCTGTCTTTACCTAGGTGTTGACAGGCACAGAAAAGGCCTTTTGTACACGATCCATTTTTGCATCCTTCCTACTTTAGCACCTGACTTCTGGTTTGTTTCTGTCGTTTGCTTGTTGCCTTGGGTAAACTGAGCGAGCTATTGACATCTGTTGGCTTCCTCTGTGGAAGGGAAGCAAACGAAGGGGACTGAGTTTTGTAATCATTTCCAAGGTCAAAACAAAGATCCCCAGGAAGAAGAATAAACTAGTTTAAAACTCATCAACTGCTCCACCTAGGAGGATATCTGGGATTTTAAGAAGAGCAGGTCACACCAAATTGGGGATATTTGCTTCTTTGTCTTTAGTCATTCTAATGTGTAAAAGCCACTATGACTGTCTGGGCATTTCTATTTTTATTTTAGTACATTTACCTATTTGTTTAACCTATTTTATCAAAGTTTTGCTATGGGACTCAAGAATTTCAAGAGTATCGTTAAGTTACAAACCTCATTAGAAACTAGAGACAGTGAGGGGATGAGTGTGGAGCGCACGTGGGACTTCCATCCAGGAGAGCAGCCCCTGGGCTAATCAGCCTGGACCTGAGGCTCTGGCAGCAGCACCAGCCCTGCAAATGGCAGAGCAGGAGGCTCTCAGCTTGCTGACCTTTTCCAGGAAGTAAGCAGACGGCTTCATCTCATTCCAGCTGCAAACACCATGCTGCTGCCTGTAGGGCCAGCTGGTCTGAGTCTTAGGTCCAGTCTGCATGGACATGCTGCTGAGGTCAGGCCACTGCAGCAAGGCCTCCGTCCAAGGAAGAGGGCAGCCTGCTGGCTAACTTCAGGTTTCAGGGGCTCAGGCAAGAGTGAGCCTTTAGGGTCAGACAGGCCTGGAGTTGAATCCTTGCTTCTTCCATTACCAGCTGTGGAAATTACTTAACCTCTCCAATTCCTCATTATACCTAACATTTATTAAGTGCTTAGTGTACGACAGGTACTGTCTTGAGTGCTTTGCGTGATTAACTATGTCATTCACACCCAAATCCATGAGGGATAATGTCCCCAGGATCAGAGCGCTGGTGAGGGGTACAGCTGGGATTCCTGGAGGTCTGCTTCCAATGCCCGAGCTCTTAATCTCTGTGTGACAGTGCCTCATCTAAGAGTTGATGCTGCATTCACATAGCAAGGTTCCAAGGTCCCACTGAGACATCTACTACAACCACGACAATCTGTGATCAATTTAATCTCCTGCTGTTCCTGATCTTCTCCCACTACTAAATGCATGGGTTAAGGCTGGGAAATTCATTAATCAGGGCACACTCTGCCACCAAGTCCCTTTTTTCAAGACCCTGTTTGTGTCTGAGTTTCAGCTGTATATAAAGACTTCCAAGAGAAATTCTGGAGGTGCCATTCTTTCTTCCTCAGCTCTGAGGAGCAGGATCTATTCTTGTAAGGAGCAAAGGGAGCCACATGGGGACCAAACACAGATGAAAGGCGATGGTTGCAGCACCCTAAGTCTACAGACAGGTGAGGAGCAAGTGAGTGCCCCGCCCCCAGCTGGCCCTTCCTGCTGCAGCCTCCGTGTCCTTCCAGCTGCTCCTACCCACAGATTGCAAGCAGGCTTGCTCCCTGGATACTCCTTCAACACTACCTGGCTTCAGGGAGGAAAGAATGTTCTTTCCTCCATCTTCCCCATAGCAAAGGTTCACGATGAACCTGCTCTTCTGCCTCCACACAAATTCTAGCCACTGCCTTTCCTGGTCCCCCATTCTCAGCCAGAATTTCCGAAACATGACTATGTGTGCAGCCCCTGACGCTCACGCTTACTGTGGCAGCCCGTTTGCTGGACAGCACTGAAGAAGGCTGTGTTAGGTAAGTGAGGCAGAGCCGAATGAGTGGAGAACTGCCTCCTCAAAATACAGCCAAAGCACACTCAGAGATGGAGAATCTGAGCCACAGAATTAGAAATGAAAAACATTGCTGGAAACTGTAGAAGTCTGTGGCTGAATAAAATACAATGATGTTTTTCTGCCCTCTGCTGGTGATCAGCAGTACTGACCCTCAAGCACATCCAGGAAGAAGCAAAGACTGACTCAAAGGGCGTTCTGCCCTCCCTAGAAGCAAAGCCGGAAGACTGCTGCCTACTTGGGAGTGAAGAAGGCTGCCAGCAGCGAGATGCCCAGGAAGACAGGAAATGCACCCATCTGTCTCCACGCAGGGAGGCCCCCAACTGCCACTGAGCCTGGAACTACGGAAGGGGTCACTTCAGAGCCCAGATGCTGAACAGAGTGGGATGGAAATGGCACTGTAGGTTGAAGCAACAGAGTCAGCAAGCCAAGGGGGCTGTGAGTGAACACTCTCAGCACCCAGCCACAACTCTACCCTTTGTTCATTCTTGGCACTGAGGAAAGACACTACTTCATTCTCAGGAAGGAGCTTGGTGCGGGGAATCTTGAAGTGGAAATTCCTGCATGCTGGCTCTGAAGCCCTGACTTTTGTACAGACCTCCTTGGATTGGCAACTCCCCTTCCTTTCTGGGACTCAGTTTCCTCACTGGCAAAATAAGAGTTGGAAGAGAGTGATGTGGGAGGTTCTCTCTGGTTCAAAGATTCTGGTCACTCACAGACTTGGTTCAAAGGGCCAACACTGATCTGCTGAGGGAAAAGTCCACAGCCCAGCCACTTCCCCTTCAGTATAGCTTCCCTACTCTGCTAGGAGACTCCTCCTCCATCCCTCTTGCCAGCCCTGTCCTCCACTGTCACTGGTGCAGCAGTGAAGCTGGATTTTGTGTTTGCATAAACAACATGGCAGCTGACTCCTTTACCAGCATGCCCTGCTCCCTAGGACAGGGCTCAGAGGGCCAGCCAGCTGCTGGAAAACAACACCATCCCATCGCCTCCTGAACAGACACTCCATGCTACAAGAATAAATAAAGAAGGCTGCATCTGATTTTATTTTCCACTTGGAAATTTGTAACATCATTAGCTACAAGTAAATATATCAGTGGGATTAATGGAGTGAATCACAAAGCGACTTGATTGGATTTAAAACCACATTATTTCTTTGGGGTGAATTAGTAAATTTAGCACTGTCAAGAGATGATGGATTGGGAACCCAGGGACTGAGTGTTATTGATCCTGAGAACAGATCAGCATGAGAAGCTGGAATGGCTTCCCACCCACTTTTCAAAAAGAAAGCAAACGTGGCTTTGCTACTTGCTAGACTATAAAGAAATGTAGTGTTCTCTTCTAGGCATACAATAATAGCATTGTGACCACACGCGATAGGGAGCATCTCAGATGGTCTCCAAAGATCCCTGCCTACTGGTATGTACTTAAGTTCTTATATAAACTGGGCTTTAGTTGTGCATGCCTGTAATCCCAGAACTCTGGGATGCTGAGGCAGGAAGATCAGAAGTTGAAGCCCTGCCTGGACAACTTAGTGATTTAGTGAGACTCTGTTTCAAAATAAAAAAAATAAAAAATAAAGGCTGGAGATGAAAGTCAATGTAAAAACTTTGGGTTCAATACCCAATATCTCAAAAAAAAAATCCTTGTGCAATAACCCTCCTTGGCAGGAGACCTCAACAAGGGAATGTTTTTTTGTGAACTATCTGCAGAAGCCTTAATGAGAGGTCTTTCCTGAGCGGAGTTTATGAAAAAGACTTTGAATGGCTCCTGTCTCAGGTGCCCTCTGTCATCCTCGCCTGTGTTGTTTGCTTCAGGGAAGCCCAGCTGAGAGCGCCTCGTAGAGCACAGAAGTAGACCTTCAAAGCCCTGCCAGCGCCATAGCTGTGAGCTTCCAAGTGGATGCTCTCCACTGGGCCTCCAGATGACTGCATAGCAGGCTGACAGCTTGACTGTAGCCCCTTAAAAGACCTGAGCCAGATCACGAAGCTGCTCCTGTATTCCAGACCCACAGAATAAGCTGTGAGATGATAAATGTCTGCTCTTTTCACTCACTGAGGATGGGGTCACTTGCTTTGTAGTAAAAGAAAAGTGATATAACTATGTGAGTATCTTTGGCAAGGAAGCACGAGTAAAAACAATGTGCGCACGTGTGTGTGTGTGTGTGTGTGTGTGTGTGTGTGAGTGTGATTTCTGGGCGTAAGTTTCAAGGGTGAGAGTGTAACTTGTCACAGATTTGCTTCTTGCCATGGCACCTGCACAAGCCGAGGTCAGGATGGAACTTCTATCAGCCTGGGCTCTAAAGAGACCATATTATAGGCCACGTCCCACCATCCCAGATACCACCAATGGGTGTCAGAGAAATAAACTTCAGTTGTTGAAAATCAGACTTGGGGATGTTTTTCACCACAGCATGACCCTGCCCACCTGAGTAGCACACTGTTCAATCCCAGAATCATGGACTGTGGACCCCATAGCAATCCGGAAATATACTCACTCTTCCTGAAGGTTCTGCTTAAGATAATTTTGAATGGGATTCATAGAGAGGATTTTCCAAGGATTTGCCTCACTGATTCCAATTGCACATTTATATTTCACATTTCTAGAACACACACATACCAACTTCTGGGTTAGAAAGTAAGGTTTTCATATATATTCTTGGGCCAATTCTCCCTACCTATCCCCTCACTTAAGTATTAAAAGTAGCCCTGAGGTAGATATGATTATTGTGCTTCTTCATTTACAGGTGGGAAAATAGATCTGAGGAGTGGAATCAAGTATCGGGGGGTTACTCACCTCTAGACAGAAGTGGGCAGAGCCTGGGATTGAGTGCAGGCCCCATGAACCAGCACTCGTGTTCTTTCCAGTCATCCTCAAGTGGCCGCCAGCTACAGAGGTAGAAGCATTAAGGCTTCCTATAGTTTGGATCTCATATGTCCTTTAAAGGGTCATGTGCTCAAGGCATGGTCCCCAGCCTGTGGCACTACTGGGAAGTGATATGATTTTAGCAGGTGTGGCCTATGGGAAGGAAGTTAGGTTATTGGCTGTGTGCCCATGAAGGGAAGATGTGGACCCTGGCACCTTCTTCTCTTCAGTTCCTAGCTGTCATGAGCTTAACAGCTTTGCTCCACCACACATTATCTCATTCCTACCATGATGTGCGCTGCCTGGCCATAGACCTAAAGGCACCAGGCCAATTTGCCATGGATTGAAACCTCTTAAACTGTGAGCCAAAATAAACATTTTCTTGCTTTTTTATTGAGATAGGGTCTTGCTAAGTCTCTATGTTGCTCAAGCTGGTCTTGAACTTGTAATCCTACCTTAACCTTTTACTAGACGGTTGGGATTAAAGGCATGTACCACTGTGCCCAGCTGTTTCCTCTTTTAAGGTGATTTTCTCAGATATTTGTCACAGGGATGGAAAGCTTACACAAGGCTATTGCTTAGTACATTTCAGAATCAAATATGTTGAAGTTTCCTTTATGAGAGAGGAAATGCTTATAGATGACGGGTAGACACTGAGATGTATTCCTTACTTGTGTCGATGAAGACTGCATCCACATAGATTTTGGTACAGAAAGAACCCAGAATAAATCCACAGGCTGGTCCAAACACCAACATCGTGAACAGGATTCCTGAAAGAAGATGAAATATTAGGTTAGAAAACAGAAGACATTCAATGAGCAAAATCAGTGAAGATCAAGATTATTTGATATTGATCAGTTAAAATGTCTGATTACTACAAATGATATCACAGGAATAAATCCAGATATCCATCGAGTGGGAAAGCAGTATTTCTAATTATAGGAAAATCAATCTAAGTACTGCAAATTATGTGAGAATTCTGTAAGATTAAGAGATAGATAAAGGACTTCACCCCACATTGTACAGTATTAAAATACATCCATATCTATAATTAGTTTTTTCACCATCAACAATTTTAAAAGAATTTTTATAATTTTGCTTTGACATCTATTTGGCTTTATAGAATTCATGGAATTTATGGTTGGCTAAGATTCCCCAGCATTCATTGTGCAAACTCAAGATTCTTATGAAGGGAGAAAAATTTAAGCCACAAATCATCAAATGCAATGAAATGTTTATGAGCACTCAATTCGGCCAATACCAAAATTCACACACCAGTATACTTTGAGAACAGTTAATTTGATATTTTATTAATTTCAATTTTGTAGTTTCTCCTCCATAATTTGGAGTCACTTTTTGCTATTTTCAATGCACTTAGCTCTTCAGGACTCAAGCTTGTCCTTGGCACTTGAGGGGACAGCAGGCTCTGGGCACAGGTTTACCCATCTGATGGCTACTGTGTCTGGAATTCTGTGCAGGAACTTGGTATCATTTTGGGAAAAGTCCTGAGTCTAAACTAAAACCCACAGGCTATATCCACTTAACTAAATTTCAATTTGTTAGACATTTTCTGAGCACTGACAGTTCCCCAGGCCCCGGGGATTGAAAATAACTAGTAAGGAAGTGGCCTCTTTCTTAAGGGACAATCAATACATGGGAAATTGCACCCCAAACAGACAGCCCTAATGGGGTGGGAGCTAACGGGGCCACGTGGGTGGGAAAGCAATGTCACCACAGGGAACAGGAGCGCGCTGGGTGTTACTTCTTCAGCCTGGCCTCTTTACAAGAGTAATCTAGCTCAGTCTGTGTTCTCTTCAGTGATGCTAGTGTAGAAGCAATGAAATACTCATCCACTGATCAATACCCAACAATCTCCTTCTATGAGCTATGTGTTCACCTTACCATTGAAAACATTGGACCAAGAGTAAATAATCTTGCCAGGCGTGGTGGCGCACGCCTTTAATCTCAGCACTCGGGAGGCTGAGGTAGGAGGAGCGTTGTGAGTTCAAGGCCAGCTTGGGCTACAATGCGAGCACAAGGCCGGCCTGAGCTACATAGTGTGACCCTGCCTCAAAAAACCAGGGCTGGGAGTTTGGCTCAGTGGCTTAAGCGCCTGCCCTGGCAGGTACAAGGTTGTGAGTTCGATCCCCAGTGCCACAAAAAAAAAAAAAAAAGAGTAAATAATCTTGGCTTTCAGGGAGCGCACAGACTTGGAGGGAGGAAAAAACCTCAAAACTTCAGAAACTATAGACAAAAAGTCTAAGGGTTCTACATATTCAGCCAAGGAAGCCAGGTCTTTTCAACTCACAGACAGGAAGCCAGAACTCACAACTGATCACATGAAGATGTCTTGTAAGAAATGCTTGATGAAGAGAATAAAAATAAAAATGCTCGATATCATAAAAAGGGGATTTAATCCTATTCTGTAGTTTGAAGAAATCCAGAAGTTCAGATCTTTCAGAATAGTCACTCTGTGGCCAGCCAGAGGCCCTGCACCCCACAGTTATTCCTCTTTAGGGGTTTTACACATGAGAGAGGAGCGATGCTCACATTACTAACACAGTAGCTGGTTTATCACAAGCTAGATTAAGATCGCAAAACAGAATGGGGTGTGCGTGGGCATCTGTGCGTGTGCATGCGCATGTATGTAGGGGATTATTAGAAAAGTCAGGAATGAAGGCATCTTTCTTTCAGCTTTGGGCTACAATTAGGGAACTTCCCTTAGTGGGATGGGGTTAGTGAGCAGAACCCATCTGTGTTACTTTTCTTGTTGCCGTGACAAAATATCTGA
The DNA here is from genome assembly GCA_004363535.1 of Dasyprocta punctata. Lineage (NCBI taxonomy): Eukaryota > Metazoa > Chordata > Mammalia > Rodentia > Dasyproctidae > Dasyprocta > Dasyprocta punctata. The sequence continues at coordinate 31,723 of RJWM01021005.1, forward strand.
CACCCAAGGTTAAAAGAGGAAAGGTTTATTTAGCTCACAGTTTGTAGAGGTTTCAGTCCATAGTTGACTCCAAGGCAGGGTGGCACATGGCAGAGGAGCAACAGTTCATGGCAGTGGAAGACAGCAAAAGTAACAAGAGAAGGGACAAATCTCTTTCTGTCCCTTGTATTGTATGCAGGTTACCCACCCTAGGGCAGGTGTAGCACTCACATCCTTAATCCCAGCATTGGACCATGAATCAATCAGAAACTCTAGATTTGGCCACCTCTGAAAAGCCTGTCCCCCATGACTAATGAGGCTTTGTCAGGGTGGGGGACATTCATACATAGACCATAACACCACCTTAGTTACTGTCCTTCTATGGAGGAAAAAAAGCAGGAAGGATTCTGAGAAGCAGCAGCGGGGATGGAAGGTGGATTTCGCAGGCAAGAGCGGCACCTGTGGCAGACTGAGGAGCTGCCGCTGTGGGGTGAGATCGGGCAGCCTAGCACATTCTGCAGAGCAGGCTGTGGATGGAGGCGCGCCACTGGCTAGGATCATAGGCGTGCTAAAGGGAGCCTGACAAGCAAACTGCTTGGGCCTTGTCAGAAGAGTGGGACAGGACACAGGAACATCATTCACTGAGGATGCCAGAAGTACTCTCCTGACTCACCATCAACTTTCTCAGCACCCTTTCTGATGCCCAGGAGTCCCCTATGGTAATGTGCTACCTTTCATGCAAATTAACTACATCTCCCTAGTAATAGCATGGCTACTGATCCAAACCCTCCAATGATAAAATGATCACTGATACTTAACATATCCAGACACTGAGCCCAAAAGGCCTTAGAGGGATTGTGCTGTTAGCCCCACTTGGGGACAGAAGAAAGCAGAGACTACTCAATGTCATGATATGGCTGGGGCCACCCTGGTGCTGGGCTGGCCTTGTGCCCTTGTGTAGGTAAGACCCAGAGGAAGGGCATCCTCCCATGCTGGCAGCTCAGATTGGCAGCAGACTGCAGTGAAGACACCAGCCGGGGCAGGAGCCAGGAGCAGTGTCCACTCTGGGTCCTCTGGGAGAAGGGCAGCTTTTCATCTGAACAGGTCAGAGCTCTCCTCTGGTGCCAGAAAATCCGACAGAACCCAATTCCACAAACCAACACACGAGGTAGGACATACGGATTTTTGTGTGACGGGCACTCCCCGCTCTGCTGAACTCTCTGGGGCCCACCTTCCAAGCAGCTTGTCCCCAGAGAGATGTCCAGGAAAACCAGGAGGATTCGGGGAAGGACAGTCCAGCGGCGGGGACTAGGAGGACCCTCGGCTGGGCAGGTACCGCCTGAGGGCCTGTGAGGCAGGCTTAGCTCTCCCACAAGAAAGTTACTTCTGAATCTGCTACCTCGGTTCTCCCTTGAGTTCAGTCTGCCAGGCTGTGATTTTGCTCTTAGTCGTTTAGCCAAACCACCTTAAATGTTCTGCTTAAAAGGACAAAAACATCACCAGGTGTCAGATCTCTGTGAACAACAGCCAGTGCCTGCAGCCCTGGAGGGAGAGAAGGTTCTTCTGCGGCCCAGTGCTGCCCCCTGCTGCCTGTCGGATTCCTGTGCACCTTGCAGGGGGAGCTCTGGGAAGAGGACAGCGGGAACAGCCAGCCAGAGAAAAAGCCAGGCAGGTTCTCGCTCCAGCGCTGTGTAATCCAAAGCACTTTGCAGGCATGTCTTCTGTATTCCTCCCGATGGCCCCAGGGAAGGCAATGTGTCTGCTACTGGGCAGAGATGAAATCTCACAGTTTTCCTGCCTCCCCTGCAGCACTCAGCTATGAGGCAGTACTGAGAGGGCTCGGAAGCCAGGTTTCCTAACCAATGGGGAAGACCCAGATATGGAAGGGCACCAAAGGGCTGGGTTCAAATCCCACCTCCACTGCTTCCCTAACTCTGTGAACTTTGGCCAAATATTGAACTTCCTTGTGTCTCTGTTCTCTCATCTGTAAAATAGGATAATATTGGCCTGGCATAGCAGCACACTCCTAATCTCAGCATTCTGGGCGGGTCAGGCAGGAGGGCCATGAGTCTGAGCCCATACTGTGCAACTCAGTGATTTAACTAAAGTCAAAGTAAATAGATAGATAGATAAATAGATAGATACATACATACATACATACATAGATGGTGATCAGGGTATAGCTCAGTGTAAAAGCCCTGGGTTCAGTCACCAGTAGGGGTGGGGGTTAGAATTAGACTGGCATCACAGGGTTGTGGCAAGTATCTAAGGACCTACATCTTATAAAGCTGTTAGAACAGCACCCAGCACACAGACTCGTTAGCAGGTGGTGCGTGTGAGTGTCCTACAGTGAAGGCCCGATGCACCTGGATTCCCAGTCGTCCTTCCAAGGCTCACCCTGCCCTCCACGCCTCTCTTCTTGAAGCCACAGTCAGGAAGAAGGGCCAGGCCAGAGTCAGGACAAGCCCAGGCGAGGGTTCCTTCTGAGAACAGCTGTGATCAGAGCCTCACCAGGGCTAGTGGGATTGGCGGGTACAGTCCACCCCTGGCCTGATGCTACTTACTAAGTACAGTGGGAAGCTAAGCTGACTTCCAAGGACGAGACAACTAGGCAAGGGGAATAACAACCTCAGAGGGGAATGTACGACCCCCATGGCCTTCTGGTCTGTTCATCTGCCTTCTGAAAACTACTGTAAACCTGTAGTTCCCAAACCGGGTGTCATGGTGCCTTGGGGTACCACAGTGAGTTCATGAGGCACCACAGAGCAGTTTCTTTCTGTGAGGAAAACACAGCAATACCAAGCATCTGCCGGATGCCACTCATGGAACAGCTCCCCCAGGTTAGCTGCTGGTTTCAGCCCACACTACGCTCCTTCCTTTGATGTCCATTCTTTGTGAGCCAAATTTTCCATAGTCACCGCAGGAAAAACACTTGTGGAACTCAGCTTGGAACAGGATATAAGCATGGCAGTGTCTGGTCCAATTTCAAGGCTGAAGTAGCTGTGCAGTCCCCAACAGGGTCACACTTTCCACGATAAAGGTTAAAGACAAAAATGTGTTTTCTTTCAATGCATGAGCATTATTTTTTTTTAAATCTACTGTTCCATTGTTAAAACACTTAATAAGTAGGTAGTTGGAGCCTAACAGTGTGATAAACCAAGCTGTCAGTTATTTCTCTTGGATATGGGGCTCTGTGAAAAATATAACTGAGACACTGGTAGAGTGAACCCAGAAAGCTTGGGAACCTCCGGTGTAAATTTACCTGAGAAGTTGATTATCCCTCCCTAGGCTCAGAAGTAAAAGAGGCTGTGGCTGTTCCTGAGCTAGCCCAAGGAAGGACTGCAAAAATTCTTCGCAGAAACAACTCCAGCAACACCTGCTGCTGGTGGGCCTTCCTTCCCCCAAGCACCCACTCTTCAAACTCAGAAGCTTGCTGTCTTATTGGAGAGATCTTCGACCACTGTAAGTCAGTCAATAAATATATATTGAGCACAGCACATACCGTATGCCAGGCACCCTGTTAGGAGCTGGAATATAGCAGTGAACAAAGCAGAATGAACCCTTGCTTCTGTGAGAGCTATATCTGGGACCTGAAAGGCAATAAACCAACTTGTAATACAGCGCCAGGAGCAGGACGTGAGGAGTGCGACGGTGAGAGTCACAGCCCACACTGCACCGAGACGGACAAACGACACACATCGCACACAGTTAGGAGTGGTGCAAGACTGGGTGAGCGGACTCCGCTGCTGTGTGATTGGCCGAATAATGGCACCAAAGATGCCCACTCCTCCTCCCAAGGCGACCAAGGTCTGGGGACTATGTCACATTAAACAACAAAGGAGAATTAAGGTTGCAGATGGGATTAAGGCTGCTGATCAGGTAACCTTAAAATAAAGAGATTACACTGAATTATCCTTGTGGGCTCACTGTAATCATGAGGGTCATTAAATGTGGACGAGGGAGGCAAAAGAATGAGAGCAGGAGCTGAGATTCAGAAGCAATTAGAGAGATGGATGGCGTCACGAGCGAGCCCTGACCTGTCACGCTGGCCTTGAAGATGGGGTTTAGCACTCTGAGCCAAGCACATGGGCAGCTTCCAGAAGCCAGAAAAGCCAAAGAAAGAGATTCTTCCTTCAGAAAGGATCTCAGCCTTGTCAACAGCCTGGTTTCCACCCTGTGAGACCCTACAGAGACTTCCGACCTCCACAAGTGTATGGTAAATTTGTGTGGTTTTAAAAACCACTGTGCATGTGGTAATTTATTATGGTAGCACAGGAAACTAACGTAGTCATTGGGCAAGTCTGGGGAAGTGCTAGGCTAAATGGGAAGACAGCTCCGGTCCCCTAACTGACTATGCATGAGCAGGATGTGGGTGAAGCTTCTGTGCTAGGTACTCTATTTGCCTGAGGATCATTTCTTCCTGGGTCATACCTCAGAC